>JANIJG010008766.1:0-67696 GCA_024611175.1 Megaceryle torquata
TCTGTTACATGAAACTGAGAGATATTTATGTGCTATCAGTCTTCTATAAAGCTTTTCAATCCAATGACTTAATTCAGGCTGGAAGAAGAGAGTGAAAAAAACTTCTGGACCCAAGTCAGCAAAATTCAGGAAACAAGTGTCCAACTGTGTATGTAAAATTGCATCACCGACTTCAGAGTTTTTAGAAAGAAATTCTAAAAATGTCATTTAGCTGCCTAAATGCAAGGATGGATCAGAAAGCTCTGCTGAGAATAATCTCAACAAAAATACAAGCCTTATACTTTCACCAGGCCCTGAAAATGAGGTAGAAAGCTAGAAGGTTGTGAAGGAACCTGGAATTTACCTGAGTGTCTCCAGGATAACTCCCCTTCTGCAAAACCAGTCTTATGGTATTATGTCCTTCCTGCTTTATTATAAAAGTCTCTTAAAGCTCCTAGGTAACCAGTGAAGGTCATGCTGGAGAAGAGGTATTTCTGCAGCATAGGAGGGGTTTGCTATTACCCCAGGACCAGGCTGTGGGATATTCTAGTGCATTGCAGTTAGGAATTGTCTGCTCCTGTATGGGATTTCTGGGATGTACCACTAAGAAATGTGGCACAGTCTCACCCAATGGGATTACTTCTTGAATAAGGTATTATTTAAATAATATGAATAATGCCACTACAGCCAGGTCTATGATATGAGTAAATCTCCCTTTTCATATGAATTGTAGTCTTTGGAGGGGTTGAAGATAATCCTGAACAGAGGCTCTATTTACCACTTAAGCCCTATTTTATGGTTTAAGTGCTGACCTTGTTCTGACCCTCAGTACAAGGCTGAATTTCACCCTACAGCAAAAATCTGCTGGCTAGAGCAGCTGATTAAAGAAATTGGGGCTAGACTTTTTACTATTTGCAAGACAATGAAAACATGCTTATTTTAGACAAAAAATGTTTCTGATTTATGAGAATTTTAGTGCAGAAAGGGGCTATTTTGGAGAAAGTCTTGAGATTAGAATTTCAGTTATATTTTTGGCAGGAGAGCAAGGAAGCCATTTCATTAACTTTTCACTGGAAGTTATATATGGAGGGCATTTGTGTACACAGCTGGGTAGCATAAAACAGGGGGGCTTTGTGTGAAAATATCCTAAAATGAAATTTCATTTCTGTGCAGCTTGGGTCTGTGTTCCTGGGCTGCTGTGGCCAGTTTGGGATGAAACCATAGGAGGGCAGTATTAGGTCCTCACGTATTTTCCTTTCCATTTGCAACGGATGACGAAATAGCGAACAGACCACTGCTGGTCCCTGTACAAAATCAGTGTCACCTTTTATAGCTTTATGTCAGTCAGATAAGCTCTTGCCTGCTCCCACGTATCCATATGGCTGTAATCATCAAGTGATACCAAGAGATTTGTTTGTGAGGAACTCCAAAAGTCACATGCTGAGGCTGGTGTGAATTTAGCTCTGCTTTGACCTCCCTTTCCACCAGATGGCTGCTAATCTGACACTAAATCACCACCATGGTGGAAAGAGTCCCTGGTCCATGTGGAAGAGGCAGGTCTGTGGTTGTGGCTGTGGTGTACAAGCTGCGAGTATCCCTGAGTCAGCCCCTGGGAGCGCTGCTCATCCTTGGGTACTGCAGTTAAAAAAGCATTCCTTGTGTAGCTTCCAGATTTCACAGGACCCTCTAATAACTGTGCTTGATTAGGAGCCCACAGAGATGTGTTTCGCTTGGGTGTGATGGTCTGTTGCACATCTTGAGTTTGCATGAAAGAGGTGGGGATACAGGCCCATGCAGAAGACATTTCTTTAAGATTACCTTCTAGCTACAGTGGTTGCTCTTTACTTGTCCATGCATATTCGTATTTTATCAGTTTTGTCATTTATGTCATTTTGCTTGTGTCAGGGCAAACTCTGTATAAGTGGGGATGATGTGTGTGCTAGGATTCCTGCTTTAGTTTTTCAGGGCAGAAATGCTGGTAACTTTACAAGAGCTTCTTTGAAAATGGACCCCAGGCTTCCCTGGAGTTGCTTCTCATCAATGCTAAGGTCAGACAAACAGAACTGCCTCTTCTTGGTATTCATTCATACTGATTTTGACTGATTTGCACGTGATGGTCTGATGCATACCCTCCAAACACACGTTTTCTCATCTGTTGTGTAATTATTTTTATTTTACTTATTTAGAAAAAATACTCTTGAGGAACATGCCATAGTAATAGAAAAGATTACTGGTATATATTCTTCACCCTGAGACATCTTGGGATAGAACTCATTTCACCATCCTCATTTGTCTTCTCAACCTAGGGAGTGTCTCATGTTGCCCACATCCAGACTTCAGTGCTAAGTGTTTTAGATTGTACAATGATGTCTGAGTACTTTCTTGAAGTCTACTAAACCCAGATTACACATTTGCTGTCTGCTTCCCTGTTTACATTTTTATTATTTCATTAAAAGTTCTACAATCTGCTAGGTCCTGCAGAGGACATCGGGTCCTTCACCAAAAAAAAAAGGCTTTTGGGATAAGCAAGAAACAAAAGGAGAAGGCAAATGTGCCATTATCCATTTAAAAAATACAGTCTAGGGCCATGATTATGTAGATGTCTCTCTCCAAGACTGTGCTGCCTTGTGCAATATTATCTTTTTTTCTGTGTCACCTTTAACTCCCATCAGTCTTCTGGTGCACTCATGTCAGGGCTGCAGCAGTGGGTGCAACTGACTTATTGAAAGGTAGAGGCATGAGTAGGACTGTTTATGTTCTTCCTGCTAATATGATAATCTTCTATGCACAGCCTAGTGTTTTCTTATAATACTTTTTCCCAAGGCTGGTTTGGTTTCTGTTTTGCTTTGTGGAAGAAGTTTTCCCTCAGAATGAGGTTTTTATTTCTGTTTCTAGAGGCTTTGAGAGGGAAGCAAAATATCTTCTTCCCAAAAAAGTAAAGGATAAATAACTGGCAGCCAGATTAAAATACCCCCCCTGCCCTGATTAAACAGTTTCTAATGTTTGTTGTTTAATAGCCAACAAAACAGTAATTAGGTACCTTATCTTGATGTTGACCCACTGTACTACCAGTCCATGAGCTATTACTTTGCAAAGCATTAGGAGGAAAAAATGAAGTCTAGGGTTTTTGTTTATTTCTGATACTATGTGGTTCATGATTGTTTCTTTTAGAAGGAACAAATAATCAATATAAAACCATGAATAAAAATAACTTTTCTTTAAAACTGGATGCTAAAAGAACATATAGTCTTCTTACTGTGCCTGACGGAAACAGTACAAGTCTGTTCTCCACAATTCATTGTTTATTGGAATGCCTGAAATCTATACATGAGGTATTTTTAAAACATTTAAACATAGAAGTTAAGATTCTGTTTCAGACATTTTTTGTTCAGACACTTTTGTTCACCAGATTCTAAACCCCACTGTGTGCCACAGCAGTGCTTAAAGCAAAGAAACAATAGCCATCTTTAAAATGCAAAGTTCAATATAAGATAATGTTCATATTCTTAAGGAAAATTTGCTTCCCTTATGAGACACATTTCAGCTGTTTATTGACAAGACCTTCAAGGCCCAATTCTGCTTTGGGGCACTTTAGAGAGAAGAGGTGCCAATAGAGGATGTTTGGCTCTTTCTGAAAGAGCCATAAGGGAGGGGGAAAAGCTCTTCCAAGTACAAAACAATCAAAATGCTACTAATGATCTAGAAACTCGGGATGGTGTGTCTCCTTAGAAGTGGGGAAACAAAATATTGCTGGTTAACAAAGTTAGAAATGAACTCAGGAATGTACAGATGCAAGAGATGCCACCTGGCTACTGGAGTAGGTCTGGAACAGAAGATAAATAACTGTATGGGACCCTGAGGGCCCATGCCATTGGTCTTATCCTGCTCAGAGACCTGGCTTACTTGAAGTCCTCTGTACCTTTATACTCCTTTTGTAAAGTTGCAAATCTTCAGGGCTCTAATCTCTTCCGATGGAATAAATATTCAATTTGGTTACTTGTTTGCTGTTTACAAGTTAAGGCGCAATGTTATCTTGTAGGATCAGACCTAGATCTCAGTCAGTTTTATCACTCTGATTGTCAAACTGCAAATCTACACACAGAGTTTTTACTGAAGTTAGCTGACACCTCTTAAGCAGAGGATTTTGGGTGTCCAGCCAAACAAATTCTGCATGTTGGCCAGTCAGCTCTGCTCGAGTGTGTGATTATTCATTCTGCCAAAGTGATGCATAAGCTATGAAGACTGTGAGGCAGAGATATTAATTTAGGCCTACCTGATTGCAAACTCTCGCATCTAAAAGATCTAATGTACAATTAACTACACAAGCTTAAAATCGTGATGCACATTTTACAGGGGACATAATGGTGACTATAAATGAGCCTTTTCCTCAATACTCCCCTAGTTAATGTTTTCAAAATATGACGTCACTTGAGTCTTCCCAAAATACTTTTTTTTAGGATTAGAATATAGCTGTTCTCATTAGAAATCCTATCTTGCACCTAACCATGGATATTTAATTTGTATCCCATTCATCTTAAAAGTCTCTGCTTTGAGATTATACAATTCATGTTTTTGTGTGTGCATGCAATACAATAAAGCAATGGTCTGCTCTGACCAACAAACATATATAAAGATGTAATAAGCTATGTATGAACTTGGCAAATAATTTTTGTCATCAGGAAATATGTCCTGAGAACCTTCCATCTTTATGTGTACCGGGATACGGAATAAGAACCTTTACAATTGTGTCTTTTATTTCTTCTGAAATAGTTTAACAAATAGAATGTAGTATTTGAAATGCCGGTATTTGGTGCAAATGAGTTACTTAATATCTGTCATTTTTCAGCTTTCAAAATTGGAAAGGTCCCTTGTACTTGTTTTTATAACTTCTCCAGTTTGGAAAGTCTATATTTCATAAACCACTGGCAACTGATGCTACTTGATTCTAAGATATATAACTTCCAAATCCAAAGACTCAGCATTGATCTTTACTCGCATTTGAAAATAAAAATATGAATCCAATTCAATAATAGTTGGAGTTAATAAACTTTTCATCAGAATTAAGACAATGATCTATACTACTTAGTGGTTTACAGTTCAGGTCAAACAAAACTTGCCCAGGAATGCAAAGGTATTAAAAACTGAGCTTTAAAATTTGGTAAATTAGGCCTTTCTGCACAGTAAGCAAATGCACATGCATGTTTTGTGTAAGTGTCAAGCTATGGAATTCGTGTGGTAGAAATTCCTGGCCATATTTAAGCCTATAAGGTATTCTTATTCTGTCTTAAAAAAAAAAAAAAAAGAAGACAAATATCTCTGAACACAAATGAGTGACTAATTCAGCAAAGTAACTTACCTTTCTTTAGCCATGAAATATTTTGCTTGTCATGTTCAAAACTTTCCGCTGTTTTGATTTTTACCTTGTCTGTCTTGGCTTCTGACATCTGTGAGGGAGAAAAGAATTTTGAGATGTCAAGTTCTTTCAAAGTTTCTGACAAAGAAATATGTTCTCTGTTTAGATTCCTTCTATAATAAATTGTGCTTACTTACACAGTCACTTTCTTTTTCTCCAGATTATTGATACTGTGTAATATCAGAGTTGTTTATTTTATATTCTGTTCCTAAATGCTTTGTCAATATTACATAGTTGCTATTAGTAGACGAATTCTTTTGTAACTATGTTACATTATGAAATGAGTGATATGCTCATAGCATGCTGGTAATAGATGTACATAGAATAGATACAGTCTGAGTAAAAAGAAGGTATCCAGCCTGCCTGTTTATTGTGGTTCAAAGTTGCTGTAAAGCCTGCTGACAGAGAGGTATAATTATGTAAATAATCATAAATATTTATAAAGGCAACTTAAAGTGTATAAAAAAATTAAATTCTTTACTACTACTTGCAACAATTTATTTACTGTAATGCTCAGAATCACATGCAAGTTTCAGTACCTGAGGGTATAATGTATACAGTAGCTATTAGTCCATACACTGTGGTTTACTTCCATTGCCTGAAAAGAATAAGATTAGACTGTCCGGGCTTCTTTTAACTGCTTTATATTTTCACTCAATTCAGTTAGCAAAAGCATTTCTCTATTTTTACCTGTATCTTCCAACCGGGGGTGAAAGCAGCAGGGTTCAGGCGCCGGGGAGGAATGCTTTTGGCCAAATCCCTTGCTGTGTGTTGACGTCCAGCATTCCCATACACTGACAAAACCGAAAGGATGAGCAGTGCACTCTCTGCCTGCCTGCTGTGTGGTGCTAGATTTGTCTTCCTGCCAGAATCAGCCAACTTATTGCTGAGGGTTTTCTTTTTTTTTCTTTCTTTTATTTTCTTTTTATTTTTATTTTTTCTTGCTTACTTGTTTTTGTTTTTCCCTCTTTTTGTTTACATGCATTTTTAGAACTGGGTAGGGAAGGAGAGGGGTAATCAACCTATCACTAGTGGAGTGATTTAAAAAAAAAAAGCTTTGTGAAAAAAAAAGAAAAAAGAAAAATTGGTTTGGAAAGGTTATTACAGCAGTTCATAACCCACTGAGTCTGCAAGAGGAGGAAGAGAATAAAAAGGGAACCAGGAAATTCATAGTGACAAATCAGATAAATGTGTCAATGTTTTAGCTAAATGTAAGTTAAAATATTGAAGGATATAGAAATTAGACCATAAATGTCTATTTACTGCTGCCACGTTGGCAAAGAATTAGTCTAATCCTGTGGGGATCCAAGTGCTGTGCCACTCGGGAGCTGAGGGTGGAACCCATCCTCACCCAGGAGGACAGGTCTGCTAAGATGAACAGTCAATACCTCCATTGCAACAGGGCTGAGTGGTCTCTAGGGGGGACAGCCCTTGTGCTGGGTGGGCTTGACAGGCAGCAGTGCTGAGGGCAGCAGGGGCACAGTCTGGACTGTTCCTTGAAGGTGCTAAAGATTGAAGGTTATTACTTGGCTTTAAAAATTCTCTTCCCACAGTTAACAGCAATATTGTTCTAATGTTAGTAGGAGTAGGGTGAAGCTTAAAGAAAACAGGATTTTAGGGTGTTCAAATGTTGCATCTTACTTTTTCTGTAGGACAAAAATTAAATGTCACTTGGCTTCCCAGAACTGACTTTGGAAAGTGGTTGCAGAGCACGTTTAGAATTGCTCAGTTATCTTACCTTTTAAGCAATATTTACAAAATTTCAAGCAGCATTTGTCACCAGATACTGTAATCCAAGATCCCAGTGCTTAAGTGTGGCCAATAAATAATAACATATTCCCTTTGTTATGACAATTATCTTCCTCTACTCTCCCATCACATGTCATTCTTGCAAGTAAAAAATTTTTTCTATTTTATTTTATTTTTAAATCTCCTGTGCCAACATGGCTGAGATTCTTCTACCATCTTTAGCTAATTGTGAATTGCATGGTAAGTGCCTACTTACGTCTCCCAGTTGCAATGATTAGTCTTGCATGGTTTGAAAAACTATTTTAAGTAGGGTACTTTGGGAATAATTGCAGCCGGGGGGGGAGGGACGGACATCTAGGGGTAATATTTTAACATCTTTGTTCCATTCTCCTTGGATGCAGCTTTGAGAATCATGTCTTTTCAATTGTAGTTCCTCTCTTCCTCTCAAACACCTTCCCTCCCGCCCCCCCATTATTGCACTCGCAATGCCTTAAATTGATCAGTGATGCTGGTTCTTCAGCTTGCTCTGTCAGGGCAGGCTACAGAGCTCCTGGTGGGTCCTAGTGAAATCAGCTGTGCTCCACACAGATCAGCCTAGACCTACCTGATTACAACTTGGACCTGATGCTACTGTGCATATCAGAAACACTGTTTAAAAGGAAGATATAGGTTGCTTCCAAAACAAATGAGAGGAAAATCCTCTAGTTCGTTCAGCACCCCCTCCCTATTTTTCTAGAGGTTTTGTCAAAATCCTCATGTCTCTCAAAGAAAGTAAAACAGATAAGAAAAGCCTCTTCAAAACCACAACCTGAAAGCTGCTGTTACTGAAATAACAGCACGTGACGTCGTGTCCTTAAGGGTTTTTCTCACATAAGCTCTCCTTAAAACCATCAGGAGTCAGGCCTGAGTCAAGACTCAGCCTCCAGCAGTGCATGAAACCATTGCTGTCAGTCCATTGCTAAATGCATCCCCTAAACCATGACGATACCATCTGACAAAACAAACAGGAACCTGACTTTATATCCATGCTTCAACATACATAATACAGATTATTCTTCTGAGATGATCTCTTCATCTGCTCTTCTCAGTTGAGATGCCTGGTAGGACCCCCCTGCATGTTGGTAGCATGCAAATCTGTAGAAGTTAACAAACCTGAGTCTCAGGAAGTAGCCCACCAGTGAGTTAAGAAAACATTAAAGGGCTTTCTTATTTGGACTGTTCTCCATTGCTGGAGAATGGAGCACTAATGGTCCTAACCTTTTCAGTCCAGGAACATTAAATGTAACCTTTCTTAATCTCGATCAACTCCAGTTTTCTACTGAGGCTTGTTTGCTATTTTTTGCCTCATTTAATTAAGTTACTTTGGATAAATGCATCAATATTTCTGTTTCCTAATCAATCTTAAAGTAGGGGAAAGGCAGGCTTGCCATGCATCCTCGGTAATGTCAGGCTTTGCAAAGGAGGAAAAAAGCATTATGAGAGATGGTCATTAAAATATTGAGTAAACTTGTTTCTATTAAAGCTGTAATTGAATTTTTAAAGCCATGGCCCATTTTAAACACCGAACTTTAGTTTATGGTTTGATAATTCATTTCACTTTCATTTTATAGGTTTTATTTTATAGCTATTAAATAGCTATGGGCTATCACTTGTTCCTTTTCCTTCCAGATTGTGAAATAGGGCATTTATATGGAGGATTAAAAAAAAAATCATAATGCCAAAATAGATATGATATCAATCAGCTGCCAGATAAATGTAGTGTATCAAATGCTTGTTGAGATTCCAGAGTGTATTTTTTTTTTCTGCTCTACTAGGAGTGCATTCAAGTCTTTGAAGAGTTGGAGAATAGGAAACTTTAACAGATTGTAATAACTATCAGAGCAGAAAGAACTCATTGTTGGTCCAAGCAAGCATTAAAATTGTGAAAGTTTCCTTGTGTGCTTAATGTTAGGTCAAGAGTCCAGAATCAGATCCTGTCCTGAGTCTTTCCTCTGTCCTGCAAGAGGAAACATGGTGGCTTTTATTTTTTTTTCCACTTTTCCACTCAGTGCCACGATAAGTCAGTGAATGTCTGGGAATATGCTTAGATTGGAGGATGGAATAAAAGCTTAAAAAGAGTTGGAAAGGTATTTCAGCATGGAGGTCACTAATAACATAGAGGAAGCAAAAGCCAGTAAGATTAAGAATGCTCCATATTTCCACTGAACAACAGAGAGACTGCATGACTTTTTATTTTCCAAGAGGGCAGAAGGGAGGTTACTTGGTGTCTGCACTAGAAAGTGATAATGAGGACAATGTTAGGAGAAGAGCATGAAGGGCAACTGTGAAATAAACTTGAGAGGATGATAGGATGGTGCTGGAACAGGGAAAGCAGAAAGACCCAACCTCTAACCATGAAAGCCTCATCCAAGCTGGGAAAGAGCCTCTGAATGCAGCAGTATGCTTTGGCTATTTAACTACCAGCTGCAAACTCTTGGAGGGTGCAGTCAAAATTAAAGCCCAAGCTTTATTAAGGTTTTATAGTAACATATGAGCTGTGTGCCCCTTTGTATATCCTGACTTCAAGCAGAAAATCCTTCCGTGCCGTTTCATGTTTTGTCCATCACAGGCTAAGTTCTCCACTAACTGTGTTCTGTCTTTATAGGTGCTTCTGCATTGCCCTGCCATTTAGGTGGGTGTGTTTGTGTGGAAAGTACCTTTGAACCCCAAACCTTTATTTAAAAAAAAAAAAAAAAATACTGTTATGAGACAGTTTGCCCTTTTAAAGTGTCAGTTTGGTGTATTTGTAAAGGCAAGTGAAACACATCCTTTGGGTGAACCCCTCCAGGCCAAGGGACACCTGCTTCTGGAGACCTTTCCAGACAAATATTTGAAAGTGTCTTGGGCATTACAGCAAAAATTCTGAAAGACTTGATGATATGGCAAATAAACTGAATAATTGCTGCTATATCCCAGTATATACTGGTATTAGAGGAACTCCATGTGATCATGGAGGGATTGTGTCTTTTAACGGTCGGCTGTGGCTACAGGATTGTTATGGGACTTGTGTCTCCTTGCCAGTAGTCAGACAACAAGTTCTTCAAGTCCCAACTACATGCTCTTTCCAGGCAGTCTTCTCCAGCACTTTTCTATCCTGTTAACAAATACAAAAACCTCTTCCTTTATGTTTAAACTTTCTTCACTGTATATTGAGCCCATTACTACTTGTCCTTTCTATTCTGCTTGTGCAAAGCTGAGTTTCCTATGCCTTTGTGACATCTTTTGGCAGATAAAGGGATGTTATCATATGTTCCCTCAGCTCTTTTCAACACTTACATTTAGATCACTCCCATTAGCATATGGTTAATCTTATGATCTCTGCTGGAGCTTCACCTTTGTGGTAATCTGGTATCCAAAATGGTCACGTTGCTTCTAAAACTTTGCCCATGTGGAATATAGCAGTGAGGTTAGGGCATGCTTTACAAGCTTTCTTACTTTGATTGTTGTCTTTTCCATGACAGCATAAAATTGGTGACTTATGTTTGGTTTAAAATCCATGCTCTTCCCCAGATTCTGTTCTGCAGGGTAGTGACGTAACCAGGTGGTTTTTTGTTTTTTGTTGTTTGTGTTTCTTTTATGCAACTCATTATTCCTACCTAAGCATAGGATTGGGCAGCTCTGTTTCCTGAACTTCATCCCAACCTTCTCCATATCACTTCCCTGGTATGTGAGGATTGTTTTGAAGTCTCATCCTCCTCTAAAGTGCTTGTTAATCCCAACCTTTTGTGATTGGGCTGGTGGATGTTTGCAGAATTCCTGTGGAAATCACCTGTTTCCCAAACTGCACTTTCATGGATAGCACTTGTAACACCACAGTTTGTTCTCTTACAGGAATCCACTAACACTTTTAATCTGTGACTCTTCATGGCTTGATAAAAAAGAGGCAGCTTCCTGAGTATCAGTATGATACATCTGTGTGCATAAGTACATACGTGGGACCATAGAGAGAAATCCTTCATATTTCCAGCAAGTGCAGAGTGCATACTGGGATTGCTGACAGCCAGGTCACATTGTCTTTAACATTATTTACAAGCCAGATAGGTGCACCAGTGATTTACTACATCTTCCATCATGTGTAAAAAGCCAGTGGCAAGTATTTTTTAATGAAACAGAATCTGAGCACTTACAGACTGCTTTGCTGACTGGCAAAGCTTGACAGCACCTCCCAAAACAGCACTATCCCAGATAAGATGTCAGCACTGCACTTTTTAAACAGAGAGAAAACCGATTTAAGTGGTTTCCTTCATGCTTTTAAGTAAGCTGCTTCCCAACAGTGGTTGAAATGTGGTTGCTTTCTCGGAGGTGCTGAGTAGAGCTGAGAAGGAGGGGGTTTTGTCTAAATTAGTCTTATAAGAAAAAGACAGAACTAGACCTGTACCTTATTTCAGGAAGATGTCAAGGGAACTTGTAGCTGCCTTGAACTCAGTGCTACTATTTTTCTGCTAACCATTACTGAAATGAGTTTCGTATTCTTTTGCTAAGTTTGTTTGCTTTTGTTTAAATCCTTATTAGGCCACAGAGAAGGCAAAAGTAGAGAGAAAACAGGAGCTTTGTGAACTCTTAGGCAGGGTGTCCCAGGGGTGCAAGAAACCTCAGGTCCAGCTCATTCTGAATGATTATGTTTGCTTCTAGCCAGAGTGAAAACAGTCTAACAGGAGAGATTAAGAACTTGTCCTAAAGGAACTGATAGGTTGGTGGTTTTGGGAGTTACCTGGGATCTTTCTTGCTAATTCTTCTATCACAGAATTTCCTAGATTGGAAAAGACCTTTAAGATCATATAGTCCAATCATTAGCCTAACACTGAGAAGACCTTGACTAAACCATATCCCTCAGCACTACATCTATGCGACTGTTAAATAACTCTAGGGATGGAGACTCAACCACTTCCCTTGGCAAGCTGTTCCGCTGCCTGAGAACTTGTTCAGTAAAGAAATTGTTCCTCATATCTAATCTAAATTTCCCTATGAGATGTTTTATAAAGGAGTCTGTGATTTGGACTAGTGAGGTGAGAGAGATTGTGAAGTCTCAAAGTTTTGTAGAAGAGGAAATATGTTTCCTGGCTGAGCACATACAGCTGCAACTGAAATCAACGTGAGCTCTGGGAGTTCAGCACCCTGAAAATAAGGCCTGATGTCTTAACGAAATTGAACTTCAAAAAGAAAAGTCATTTTCTGGCCCTTTTGGAGCCAAAACAAAAAAAAGTATTTATTCTATTTGATCAGCTATTCACAAATGATGCCTTTGTAACTTTAAAATAACTACAAACCAAATTTAAAACTGGAAGCTCTCATCTTTGATGTTATCTGCAGATAAGATAGAGCTTTGAAGCGCTAACGGAGACTAATTGGAACAGAATACCAATACAACTGAAAATTAATGGAAAACACAAGAACTGTTTGGAGCGCTATCGCTCTAAACTGGGACTGTTTCTTTTCAAATGCTATATAGGATTCCAGGAAAAAAGTGCAGTTCTCTGGACCGTAGATGAAACAGAAGAATTATGTGGCTCAATGTAGTATGATACTTCAAAAGCAATCATAGGTTTTAAAGTTATTTGTATGTTTTTGTTGTATTTGTAAGTATTAAATTCTTTCAAATATGTAACAGGCTGGAGAAGGGTGGGGAAGGTGTGTCACAGGTGAAATAGTATCAAATTCATATTTTTATTTGAAACAGGCTCCTTTTTCCTGTTTTGTTTTGAAGACAGCATCTCTTTCCATCCTGAGCTTGAAAAGAATTTGTCAAAGTTGCTGGAAGGGAAGAAAAAAATAGTAGTGCTATATATAGAAAGTATGCAGATGAGAATAGAGCAAAATTATATCTGCAATCAACTCTAGACCTGAACATAGATAATAAATTGTCATCAGTCCTAACAGTATGCAAGTGAGACAAAGGAGGCTAAAATTTACCCTGGAGTTTCAACTCCTCTCTCACAGGCCAAACCTGCTCTGGTGCACTATGAGGTTCAGTTGGCTCATGGTGAGAAAAAACAGGGAAGAGGAAGAGCAGAACAGAAATGCACTTCAGAGCTGTTCTTGGGAATTACTTGCCCTGATGCAGGCTCAGGCAGCACTTTGGCCCTAAGCTGGGATGATCCTGTCCAAGTTTGCCAAGGTAGTGGAAGTGAATTACATATGTTTGTATCCTTGCTCCTACTAGTGTATGAAGGCAGTGTTCTCCCTGGATCTGCCCAAGAAGTCCCACCTGGTTTTAAAACAAAATTATTCTGACTGTTTTGCTGAGTATTCTGATATTAAGCAATGCCAGATCCAAGGTTACTCAGGCAACATTATTTCAACTCCCTCAATCACTAATGTACTAGGTGATCATCTAACTGAAGCTACTAATTTTTGGTTCAAACCATATCTTGGGTTTACCCAAGGATTTGTGCAAGATAGATTGTCCTACCGTGGAAAGCCTAGGGAGAGGGTTTCAGAGAGTTTTTCAAATCCTGTGTAGGTGTTGCTGAAATTGTGAGAAGCAGGAGGTATGTGGCCATTCTGAAAAATCTGTCAAATGTCAGTGAAATCTCCTTTGTAGAGAACCTGCTCATCTGTGAGGTCGCAGCATGGAGACCACCTACCTTCTTGGGACAAGACTTCACTCTCTGCTGTCTCATCCTCTCAAGGTTTACCCAGGCAGCCCAGTCTCTGTACCCGTGGCCCCATACATCCCTTTCTTTAGCTGTGGTTCTCTCACTGGGCAGCATTTCTTTGACAGGTGGGTATCCACTGACTTCTGGGGAGCAGTCAGCTCTTTATCTTGGTTTAGTTGTAAAGCACCACCTAACCTTGTCAAAATTGCCATTGATGTCATTGCCTAAAAAGTTACAAGCCACTCACCATGGCCAATTTATTTTCTTAACTGGTTTTCTAAGTAAATAGTCATTAGATCTTAGCTAATCCAATAGTGACTGCATTTTCAAATACTGCCTAGATGGTAAAACATAGGATTTGTGTATTTTTGCAAAGATTTCCTTCTACTGTATAGTTTGGATGAAAAGCAGTCTGTTCAGCTATGCTTAGTTTTCTTCTTGAGAGCAAAAGATGTCTCTCTTTTATCTGTAACACTAAAAAGTAGCACAGTATCAGCAGCTTTTGTTTTAATGCCTATTGCTTTTTCTTCTCGAGAACCTGGAATTTTGCAATCCTGTTAAGTGCTTGTTTTCTCCAATAAATATTCTGCACTGTTGCTATATTTCAGTTGTTAGGTTTCTCAGGGGACAAAGGCAGTACAGAAAGAAAATGAATAAATAAACAGCTCAAAGTCTTGAGTGTCCAAAAATATTGCAGCATCTTGATTTGAATAATCGAAAATTGAGACACTTTATTTGGGTACATTTCATCACATTGAAAGCTTTGCATGCAAATCTCAAGTCTGCCGTTCCCTCCACTTCCTTTGAACATTTTCATTGCCAGTCTCTTTCTGTTTTGTCTGTTCCAACAAAAGGACAAGCCTATGTGTTATTTACAAATAAAGTTAAGAGCTCTTGTATTTAATGTGGAAAAAAAATAACCATGGAATAGAATGTGGGGATTATCTTCCTACAGTCTTGTAATGACTAAATAAGATCCCTTCTTTTTCTTTTGTTTTACTGCAGGAATATGAGAAATATCTACCTTTGATGTAGATCTATTTCAGAATATTTTAAGCTGCAGTTTTCTTTGTCTTAACTGGAAATACTGAAAATAATCTAATTTAAAACTGCAATGAGACCCCTGGTCCCAGTACTTTATTGGGATGTTAGACTAGAAGGGGGTTTAATGCAGTCATCCTAAATGACAGCACTTTAGTGGGTTTCTGTTTCTAATTAAAATCCAAAACAAAGCAAGTCTGACTTCTCTGAATATCTCAGAATGGCCAGAAGGGTTCATTCAAATTACATCTTCAGTCCAGATCTGTGTTTTGTTGTTTTTGTTTTGTTTGTTTGATTGTTTTTGGTTTTGTTTTGTTTTAATGTCTGATCACAACACTAAGGAAAAAAATTACAGGCAAACTTGAAGAATGAGGGGAAGGACCTTATTCCTACCATCCAGACAGGCCTTTGTTCTTCACCCAAGCTACTCTCCATAGCTTCCCTGTGCCCAATCCTTTATTTTTACACCCTATTTCCTTTAGGTTGTGTCATGATCTAAACCCCAGCTGACTCAAAGTATACTGAAGAACCCAGGAGCACTTCTGAAAATCTTCAGATACGCTTGTATCACCAGGTCTGTCCCAAATACATGGAACAGAAACACAAACTCATTGTTTGGATAGGGCGGTGACATACTCAGAGGGAGCTGGACAGGTGTGGAGCTTTGCTGTGCATCGTCAGGGAGCCTGATGCAGCCCTTGGAGATGATGAGCGACATGAGCGCATTGTGATGGGGGCCTCTGAAGGCTCTCATTGCCTGGCCCAGCTTGTTCGACTGTACTTAATTTTTAACGTGGAAATTTCTGAAATATGCATCTTAGAATATCTGCTTAGCTTGCCTAGAAAGCTTTAATATTTAATGGAAATTCAGAGTTGAGGTATAGTAATGATTTATATGGGGAGCTGTCTTTACACAATCTGCTCTCAAAGCTTTCTAGAGTATTACTCTTAGAGTCTAATTAACTTCCGAAGAGTGATACTGCTACTTTCACTACACTGATTGATCAAGGGCTTAACTGCAAGTCATATTTTCCAAGCGATTCCCCAGTGTCCTCTCGGCTCTTATGAGTTCTTGCTGAGGAACAGAACTATCTTGGACATCAAGACTACTTTCAAGTTTTCAGATACAGTATCTTAGACATCAGGGTGTTCCTATTACTGTTTAGCCCATGTAGATATAGCACAGAAATTTCTAGTCTTTAGATATGACTTTGTGTAATGTAATCTAAATATTTTTGATTTACCCAGTAGCAAGGCTTTCTGGTACATCTTTTGGAGCATGTTCCTTTCACTCTTTGCAATGCACAGTGCTAAAGGTACACTAACATACTAAAATATACTAAAAATTCAAGTAACTAATAATGATTTAAAACTAAGATGTGGTGTTGCAAGTGCCAACTACCAGCTAAGGACTTTACAGGGTCATTTCCTTGTTCTGCTAGGTGTATGGTGAGTGATCTGAGTAAATCATTGCATTTTCCCCATCTGTAAGTGACAGTGATTATAAATTTTGATCCAGCTAGAAAAAAAAAAAAGGGCAAAACCAAACAAACAAAACCTTTTATAGAGATCCTATGACTATTGTAATTAGTTGCCTCAATGAAACCTGTGTGAGAGTAAAAAGAAAAGATGACAGGACAGGGAAGAGGAGCAGAGAAGGTCTCATGCAGGGTTTGTTCTTACTGCCACTAAATTTTGGCTGTTGCAAGTAATACAAAGTCCTAGAGAGCCGTTGACACAGGAAACCAGAAGTGCAGCACAGCTTTTTCAGACTCACTGTCTTTTCAAGAATATGCAGTCCCTTTCTGAAAATAATTTTAGGGTCACCAGTGTGGGGGCTGGGTGACAAAACTGTCCATTTTCTCAGTATTTAATTCTCCATTTAAGGCCTGTTTGTTCCACCACTTCCTTGTTCCTTACTTGTGATCTCAATGGATCTCTTACTTTTTGACCCAAGTTGCCTTGTTATAAGCACTCAGTTTTATGAATATTTGTTCACCCAGAGCTACATTTACACTTGATATT
Source organism: Megaceryle torquata (assembly GCA_024611175.1). Lineage (NCBI taxonomy): Eukaryota > Metazoa > Chordata > Aves > Coraciiformes > Cerylidae > Megaceryle > Megaceryle torquata. The sequence continues at coordinate 16,843 of JANIJG010008766.1, forward strand.
GGCAACTCATTGTCAGTTGGTGAAGCAGACCTCAAAAAGAAGCAGTTCTCCTCAAGCAGCCCAGTTCTTCTTGGGTGCAGACAGGTTATTCTGACCCCAAGAGATCATTCTACCACTGTCACTTTTCTTCAGATACATCAGGTTCTAAAATCTGCTATTGTCTTAACCAGTTCCCTCCCCATTTATGGTGGTGAAAAAATCGTATGTAGCATAGGCTGCTCTTACACCAGTGCTGGGTGTGCCATGTATTCTCAGGGCGTTTCTTTATCCTTTCCACAAAGACTGTGCCTTCACCTTGCACCCGAGGGCTTTGCGGTGATGGAACTGACTTTGGAGACTGTGTGTACAGGCTCATCTATAACTGACAGCTACCAGCTTGAGAGTATCTACTTCCTTTGGATCCAGATATTCCTCTGACAGGATTAATGGTCCCACCTTTTAAGAAATTAGCTATATCTCCATTTCCTCTTTCCATCCAAACAGCATTTCTGATGCTAATAACATCAGCCAGAGCAAAAGAGGAGATAAAAGCACTGGTGGCAGAGTTCCATGTGTGAAGGAAGGTGTCAAAGTCTTGGAGGGCTCATCCAAAGTTTCTACCAAAATTAATAACTAGCTTTGTCATTTATATCAGCCTGGAACCCTAATGTATGTATTCTGAAACTTATCAGGAAAAAGTAAGACAGGGTTCTACTTTGGAACTTCTTAGAGCATTTCATTTCTGTGGAGCTAGAATGAAGATATTTAGTGTTATCTCCACATGTTACAAGCAGAGGCTGGTAACAAAATTCAGACTCTGGTCTGTCTGGTCTGGTCTGTCTGTCTTTCCTGGAGTTATGCTGTTGAATGTTCAGCTCATTCTAATCAGGTCTGCTTTGACAAATGCCTTGTGTTGGAGTTCCCCAAGGAGACCTGCTTTGGGACAGATGTGCACAATGCTCTAGCATATTTTTTCCAAACTGAGGTATTAAGTCTTGATGCAAATTATATTAGAGCTATCATATGATCATGCTTCAACTAAATAAGGACCGTCCCAAGCAGTTGTCTTGTTAAAAAAAAATTAAAAATATATTATTTAGACATCTGATTATCAATGCTTCATCCTTTTTTCATTATAAAAAATGTACTAGGTACAGGTGGAACATAAATATATTTAATTCTAGCTAATAATGCTTTGTCCAGATATGAAAAGTGTAACACTGGGATTTCCTAATGTCCTGTGTTGGCCTAGTACTTCTGCTGTGGGAGGTTAAAATCAGGGTTAGTTTTTCTGCAGGTTTTGTAAAGCTAATATCTTGTGAAAATCTTACCCAAAATCAGCTACATAAATATTGCTGTTTACTTAAGAATTATAGGTGTATTTCTTGTATACAATTTATCAAAAGTATTGTTAGAAACACTTTAAATCATGTAAGAAAGTGATGTCTTGATACAGATACCTGTGTCTCCTCGTAAAGATACCTTGTTTATAAGCCTGCCTCCCTCCTTGTGGCATAGCATGGAACAAAAAAGGTGGGAGGAAACACCTTACAAATCAAGGCATATAGTTGTCTCAGTGCACATGAATCATTTTGAAATGCTCACGTTCCTACTACAGTAATTTTAGTAACAAAATACATTGCCCATTCAGCATGATGTTAAACGTGTGCAGCTCTTTAGAGGAGAAGGGCTGCAGAAGGCAACATGTAAATTGTGGGGCTTCTCCAGGGTGAAGCTACAGAAGAGCTGATCAGTAAAGCAAGAAATGACTGCTCCTAGTGTGTGTAAGGGAAAGAGGTAATGGGGATGCTGCTACCTGAGGAAAAGGGCAAGTTCTCTTACAGATAAGGGAAGAGAGAGCTGTAAGGGGATAAAACCATGTAAAGAAAGATTAGAGTTTTTTGAAAAGTGGAAAATTATTTAACATTGAAGTTGCATCTCAAGCCAGACCTGTCTATCCCGAGACCACGTCACGTTTGTAACCTCAACTTTGCAGACTACACTGTTTCCCTTAGATAACAAGGATATGCAGATAGTAAGAGGCACAAAAATAAATTAGAAAAGGATTTCTTTAATGCTTCTAATAATGCATTTGGACATGATTATCATAATGAATCTTGTAAAAGGAATTCACTGTTTCCCCTTTTATATGATGTATTTCTGACCTTAACCCACTTGATATGCGATTCCTATTCAGCGAAGGTGCCCATAATAGAGGGGCAAGAAGGATGATCAGAGTTCAAACAATAGGGTAAGAAATGCAGAGTAGTGGGGAAAAAGCTTCCATTTTCCCATAAGCTGGGGCATAGAAGATACTGCAGCCTCAGCTCTACAGTATCTTATGAACAAACAAATTATGCATGAGTTTGCTCAGGGGACTACTCAGCTACTCAACAATAATGGGTAATTGCCCTCACAAACTTATCCTCATATCACTCATACACACCAACACTTATACTGAAAAGAAAAGACGTGAAGAACAAATTTCAATATAAAACACATTATTATTATGAAAATGACACATTTCCATTTAACCCTTCTTTAACAAAAAGAGCTCACTGTGTTTTAAAGAAAATGGGGTTAGGAAATTTTAAACGTTAGTCTCAGTATTTTCCCTTGGAAGGCACACTCAAGATTGTTTTACTTGGCACATTCTGTACTCTTCATTGTAGCAAAGGCTTGCGGGTATCTAATGACACAATCACAGAATGCCATAGAAATTTGGAACAAAATCCCCATCTTCGATACAATTCAGCAGATTCACGCCATATGGAAATCCTGCTGTTTAATGTAACACCATTAAAAGCCACATATTGCTAAATTCATCTCAAAGATTTTTGCAAAAGTTGCAGGAACAATATTATTTCTGAGTTTTTAACCTTTATTCAGCCTCCAGCATTCCTGAGAGTCACACGCGTGTTTCATAACTGGAAAACCAGCTACTTCGTATGCTGGTGATATCTTGATTTCTCAAGCATACGTAGTAATATAATGGTCTTGCCTCCTTCATAAAGCACTAGCAAGTTACAGCTTAATCAATAACTGGGAAAGAGATGAACCATAGCTAGAGCTCGGTTTCCTAAAATATGATAGATTAATTTTAATTTATTCTACACATCTTCACCCTAAGCATCTTATTCATTCCCTTTGTTTTCTATATGCATCCAGCTCTAAGTGGTAAGTTCCCTGGGTCTAAGATTGTGTGTTAGCATTCTGAATTGAGAAGCCCTTTGGTATTTCTGGACTGCCAATAAAATCATTGATAAAGCTGTTTGTTGCACAGACACTTGTATGCATTTTCAGTTCTTCCCTCCAGGAAAGAACGCACAACATGATGGAAAGAAATTCTTGCTGCTCTGTAGGTGCTTTACCCAATATTTTCAACTACAGCTCTGTAGATCTCAGTTCTCCTTACTGGACTGCTCATAGGTGCAAGGATTTCCCAGCTTCATCTGCTTGCAAGGATTGCATCAGAAAGGATAGAGGAAATGATAAAGAATCCAGACCATTGTTGCATTTTGTTTCCCTAAAAGCTTGCTGAAATCTGAAGCAATGTTTCTACTCGATGTGAGAGTATGTGACTAATAGCACCAAAGAGACCCACCCTAAAAACAGAGTGCATGCTGTTTGCCATGCTAGAAGGTCCATCATTAAACTCAGAAGTACTTTGTGTAAGATCTCTGTACCAGGGAGCTTAGAGGCACCTAAGAAGAGCTCTACGTGAGCTGTAAACTGCCTTTTCAATCTGAACCTATTTCACCCTTATCCATTTTCTTTTCCACGTCTAAAGCTGGGGTAGGGATTGTCACGAGAGTCAAGACCAGCATCTCTAGGTGTGGCAGTTATAGCCAGACTCCCAGAGAGTTTACTTTTCTACATGCTGAGCTCTCCTGTACACATGGTGATCACAGGTGTCTAGAAAAGGGCCAACACCTTTCTAAAAATATTGCTAAGGAAGTCTTCAAAAATTCTTCCAAATCAGCAGGAATAATGGAGCCAAAAAGGTTTTTCAGAGACTTCTTCAGTTTATATAACTGTCAGGGAAGAGCAGGATGAGTTGGGTCCAACATCTCCAGAAGATGATAGAGGAATTTAGAGAGGAGTGAACAGACTTAAATTGGAGAGGGAGAGGAAACACAGGTAGCTGTGTGTCTCTTGTTTTGCAAATTTATGGTTTACAAGGATATTGCCCCCAATCTAGGTGGCTGAACATATTCTGGTAAATTTTCAGATGTTGCTTTGCGCAGCTGTTGGCAGCCTTATAAGTCCAGGGTTTCAACTCCAGAGTTGTAACAAGATAATTACTTTTTTTTGTGAATATGAGCAAAGCGGGCTTTGCATTTCTAGCATGTCGGTAAACAGTCATAAAGAAAAGAATAGCTCTTTTAATAAGATCAACACACTCCAGGTGACAAATAACATGGATAAGAGAGGAGCACCTGTCCTAGAAACTTTCACAGATTCTGGCTGGTACACATAGCAAGTCATGATGTACCTCTGTGGCAGGAGACAGTGAAGCTGCATTTGAGGGCTGTGATGGCATTTGTAGGTCCCTCAGATATTTATAACTTAGGACAAAGTACTTGTGTGTGTGTCTCAGATTTTTTTTTTTCTAGTAGATATGCAGAGATTTAAGCAGGTGAAAATGTGTCCACAAAGGACCATAAAGAAGAAAAGGAGTTATAAGGTAATGCAGCAAGAGCACTGATGCGTGGTTATTGAAAGTAAAAATGGTTAACATGTGGAAAGAGGTATATAAATGACTGCAAACCACTTTTTCAAATGTCTTTCCCTGTTGCTCTTAGCAATATCACTGAATATGATCAAACCGTTTTTCCACTCCTTTGCCACAGTAACTTTTGCAAGTTAACAGCCATCTTAAAACGAGGGCACGGGGTCCTCAACAGATAATGCACGTTCTGTTGTGTGATTCTCAAATGCTGTTAAGGCTCTTCATGTGGGAGTTTAAAGCCACTCATGACTGGCGTGCCTTTGCTCCCACTGGTGTCAGTGGTTAAGCTTCCTGGGGGCTGCAGGATGAGGCCATTGGTTGCAGGTTTAGTAGCACCCAGTGTGTGTCTGTTCTTCATGTGTAAGCCTTGGTATCGTTTTAATTTATTTTTAAGAACACAAAGATACATGATTTAAATATTGTGAAATCCTGTATATATTTTGGCTCAGTCAGTCATATGCCTGTTTACTCACAGATTCCCCAAAATCTGCATTTCCTCAGGCATTCATGTCTTTCAGATTCTTTATGCTGCTTTTTCTGCCTCAGTTATTTCTTAACACCATGCTGTCTGCTTTTCCTTAGACCCGGTGGAATATGGTCCTTTTAGTTAGCCTTGGTTTTAGCACACATGGTCAAGTGATCACTGCTTGACTTCCTAATCACAGGGCCAACAGCACTTAATGTCAAGGTGGGAAGCACCTTTCTACCCTCCACCTGCCTCCATCCCTTGCTGTGCAGGAAAAAAATAAAAAAGGAGAAAAAAATTATTGTGAGCAACATCATAACCACAAGACATAGAATGGCAAATGAGCCCTGCTTGGTAGCTGGCTACAGCTGAGCGATGTAGGCTTGTGTCCTCCTAAGCTAGGAGCAGGGGCAGAGCTTTCTAACATAGCCAAAAACTTTTAAACTAAAAATGTGTTTAAATTTAAAAGGGGACCATGAAACATGTCTCTCCTTGAGTCTTTGTGTATGGTGGGTTTAGGCTGCTGCATACGGAAAGGGCTGTAGTTTGGATTGTATTTTGCTTAGAAGTACCAGACCAGGGACAGAAGGAGTTTGCTAAAGGATTGAGTGGCAGGAGGACAGGCACCCACCTCCACAGCAGGGTCTCAGCCTCTCTGTGCCACACTTTCCTTAATGCAAAGCAGATAAACTTCTTCCTTTCCTTTCTCTTCAAATGTCCCATTCTGGGGACAGGACTGTGTACCTGTGCTACACCCCATGTAAGTGAATGCTGCTTTGGGTTGGAACATCTTGATGGTAATAGATGAAAAATTTAAAATATTGAACACTCTCAGTTCCCTGGGAAAAGTGGACTGCAGAAAAAAGCACACCTGTAAACTTCAGTAAACATGGACTTTCCTGTCACTGAAAAATCTGTCATTGAATTCCCCTTTCCCTCTCTTACTAGAAAGATTTTTTTTTTTTTAATAAATAGCACAAGTTTATAGTACTTGCATTATCAAAGAGTTAGCAATTCTGATTAGGAAATCTATTTAACCTGGTGTCAATTGGCCTCCTTGATGTGAAAATCCACCCGAATCCTGGGAGAGAGGGCAGGCAGTGCCCCAGTCAAGCTTTCTGCAGGAATGACTTGTTTTAGGAAGAAGCAGAATAAAAGCAAAGGCATGCCAAACAGTCAAAAAGTGAGGGGAATGTCTCAGTGGAGCACTGAAGGGAATAGAAGCTAGTGATGGTGATGAGATTTTGTTTTAATCATAGTGATAAACCTTTTAATTTTGGTGCAGAGCAAGAGCGGCTTTAAAAATGAAATGAAGGGTTTGTGTCTAACGAGAGTCCTCAGTGTTGCTTCCAGAGCATTGCTTGGGCTGTTATTAAAGCTTTGCCAATGGTTTCAAGTGGAACAGCTAATGTTTCAAGTGTTCATAAATAATTGTTTAATGTTCCAAGCACTTTAGGAGCAGGTTTTAAATACTAGCCTTGCACTGATTATTTCCACTGCTGTAAAAACATTCTTTCAACAGTAGCTTTGTCTGCTACTTAGAGCTTTCTGTGAAAAGCAAAAAAGACGACAACCACCATCCTCCGAGTTGATACAGAGGGATGCATCTAGTACTGGACCTGTAAAAAAACCCTAAAACTAGAAGCTTTCCTATCTAAAACTGGTCAAAATTTGGAATAACTTTTGTGGTATTCTGAGAGTAGAATCACATCCATGGCTGGTACTCGAAACGTGATGATGGGCCATCTTTGCTTCTTCAGGTGCTGGAGGGGTGTGGTGGGATGGCACTGGGTCCAACTGGGAGGTTGTGGGTTGTCTCTGTTTACCCATCCCCATAGGTAATGCTTTAAAGCAAGGTTAGAGGTGGGGTCTTTTTGTTGTAGCCTGGAAGCCCTTAGTGCCTTTAAAGGCAGCCTGAGCAGAGCCAGTATCCATGCTTGGTAGTTTAAAGAAAAATTGAAGTGATGCTGTGAAACCAAAGGGCTAGAAGAGGGAGCAGAAATCTTGGGAGGAGGTGGAGACTCTGTGCTGAGGTTGTGCACAAACCAGGGCTGCTGGCCATGGGACACATTATTATCCTGCTCTGCTTCCCTGTCCTGGGGGAGCCCCTCCTCTGGGAGGGTGGGAAGGGGAGCAGGATCTGGCCTCACAGAATGGGCAGATCAGCAGCACCCCTCTTGTTGCTCCTGTGCTCCCTGGGGTTGTTGGCAGGTGGAAACTGTGGTGGGGAGAGAGTAACATGCAGCTTGAAGGATCGTTTTGGTCAATGGTTGCACTCTTAATGGTTTTGGTTGCTCAAACCAAGATGGTTTTGTTGTTTTGGTTGTTTATTTTTTAAGCTATTTTATAGGAAGATATTTTATAAGCAATAATCCCATTAAAGTCAAGTAGATCGGAAGACACATTGACTACATCTAGCTGTGCTGAACATTCAGAGCAGTTCAGAGAGTGACTTGCAGTTTGATCCCTGTAACTTTCTAGGTTTTCTCTGAATACTTTTCCCTAACGTGATGTTTTAGTGCTATTTTGCTGTTGTGCATGTAACATTCATTTCTGATGGCTGAAATCCTCATTCAAAAGTAATTCAAGATCTATGTGTGCATATCTAAGGACACACAAATTTTAAGGAATTAGAAATTTCTTTTTATTAAGTAGAATTAGGATGGTTTATATATATTTTATAAGTGTGCTTGTTTATAAATATCTATAGAAACATACATGTGCAACCTTATGAAGGATAGTCATGGATGCATCAATCTTCATGTGACAGAGTTGTTTTCAAGATTAAGCTCTAGCTCTTAGCCCTCCTGTGAGGATTTAACCAGCAGTCCTGCTGCAAAAATACATTCCCCTTTGTTTACTGTTATAATTTGGAGATAAAAAGCACAACTTTATTTCTGCTGCTTGTTAGAACTAGATCATGCAGTCAGACTGGAAGCTTGTGCAAACACCGGTTACCGCATCGTTTGTCACCTTTTCTGGGCTTTGTAGGTTTGGGTTTGGATTTTTTCTTCCAATAGGCATGTCTCTTAAATAGCTCATCAGTTATCTGGGCAGTGCAGTGCCTGCTATTCAGGTGGAGAGAGGTGGTTAAGTAAGCGGTGAGCTGGGATGCCAAGGATGCTCTTGGCAGGTGGGAGGGAAGGGGGGAAAAGGGGGAGGAAGGAGAGAGGAAGAAAAAAGCTTTTGAGGCCAATGATTTGATCTGACAAATACCTGCAGCGAGCATCCCCGCTCGGCCGGGATTATTCCTGCTTGGCTGCCCTCTGCCGGCATCGCCGAACGGTGCAGGGCTGGCTGCGCACCGGGGCCGGATCCGGCCGCGCACGGCTCCGCGCCCCGCCGCGCACAGCTCCGCGCCCCGCCGCGCCGGAGGGACGTTTGCTTTAATTAAGCATGAAAAATAGCCGGCGTTTGTATGGATCAAAGAAAACAATTATGCATGATGGTTGAACAGAAAACAATTGACTATTATTGAATGAGAGGATTGCTCTAATTAATCCAAAAGATATACCCACTGCTAAATGAGGTGAAGAGAAAGCTCAGGAATAGATTTAACTCTGGAGCATAATATAGCTGAGGCAAGGGGGCAGTTTATGACTCAACACAGTAGAATTTCTGCTTGTAAATGTGATTGCTAACATTTTTTTTTCTTCAGTCACAATTTCCCTAACTTGCAAATGAATCTGAAATATGTAGAAATAATAGTGTCTGTCGTGTAAAATGAATGCCTGTTTTTCTTCTTTAAGGTTTTATTTTTAACTGTCTCTAGTAAAAGTACGTTAGTCATATTTATCTCACTCATGAAAGAGCCTCTTTCTGTAACTCGCTTTGGATTTAACCCCTTTAAGGTTATCTACAGTGTCAGCGTGCTGTCTGCTTTAGGGCGTCAGCGTCTGTCCCTAACTCTTTATGGATGTTTTATTGACATTTGGAAGGTTAAGGAATAAATGTAAATTCAAGAAGAAACAGCAGAATGTCATCGCTGTCCTGTTCGTGGTCAAGAAATCTTATCAACACACAGGGAAAATAAAGGCTGAGAAAAGAAGTGGTGAGGAGGGGGTGCTGCTGCTTCCTTTCTCTTTTCTCCTGCATTTCCTTTTCCCTCCTCACCATTTCCATTTCCTTTAATGTTTCCCGGTTTAAAAGATGGGTGAGCAGTACCCGTGACCCTTAAAATTCTTATTTTCTGTTACATTGACACAGAGAAGATTATTAAATCTGCAGGTAGAATTAGAGGCCAAACTAAATCCTTTTGTATTGATATAATCGCAGGAGTTATTTTAAACATGATGGATGTAACCTGAGAGCAGAGTATGTCCAGGATGTCTAAAAGGCAGACAGTGTATGAGTATTTATGAAAAAATCTGTGTGCTCTTAAGATGTCACGCATAATCCTCACTGTGTGTCTCTTCAGTGTCACAAGCACATTTACATAGCTTGTCATGAATTTCAAATTACACCTCAAATCAATGCCAGAGTAAAATTACCTTTGAGCACAATGCAGCCTTCCTTTAAGAGTTAATAGTACGGGTCTTGCTCCATTTGGAGGTAGAACTAGCCCTCCTGTGACACTCGCAGCTTACAGAGTGCTGACGCCAAGTGCCCCAACATGTTTGTAGCACCTTCATGGGACCGAATGCCACCAGTGCCTGGTGCCACCTCCTACCCCCTGCAGAACATGAAGTGTGAAAACAATGCATTACGAATGCAGCTCTCTCCTTAATCGGGGCAAGCGGCATCTCTGAAGGGTACCGTGGATGTGCCTAGGGCTCTGTTTTGACAGACCATTAGTAAACATCCCATGGGGGACTTTGCTCCAACAGGTACAAGAGCTCTGAAGCAAGCATTTTCCCAATGCTGTAATATTGTTGCTGTCATCTAATTGCATGCGCCTCAACTGTGGGGAAAGATGTCTTCAGTGTGCAATTCTCTGGTTCAGTCTAACCATAAAAGGTTAAACACGGCCTTGCTCCAACTCCATTGGTTGCACACTTCCACCTTGGATTAAGGCTCAGTCAGCAAGACCTTTTGGTTGTGGGGAGACAAAAGGAGACAGGAATTTTACAAGAACCTGCTCAGGGTGACACTATGGCACCTGATAGAAACAGCTGTGTCACCTGATCCCAGGCTTCTAGTCATGTCCTGGAGCACATTGCATTTCTCCAGAGGATAAATGCTTCCCCTACACCCAGAAACAACAGTTAGCTGGTGTAATGCACTTATTTCTGGAGATAGACCATACAGCCGAAGCAGTTTCTTGTGGCAGATTACCAGTTGCAAGTGCTGTAAATCATGGTGTGTCCAATATTTTTGCCACTGGTCTCTTGTGGTCTCTCCACCAATTCTTCTCCGCAAAACTGTCTCGACAAAAAACAGACTTCCAACAAGCATGGACATTAGAGCCCAAGGCTTGAATTACCACGTGAACTGGGGGCACGATGATCCTTGGGTGCCGCTGCCTATTCAGTAACCGATGGGAAGGAAAGGAGGAGTGTTTGGGCCGATGGCATTGCAGTGATGAGAGACATGTAAATGCCAGCAATGCTATTTAGCATTTCTCAAGCAAGAGAATGGGCCAGCAGATACGTCGTGGATGCTGGCCAAGCATGTAGGGGGACATGTTGTTAACTTGCTGGTGGCTGCTGCAGCCAAGAAACCGAGTAGCCATGTAGGGACTGTGGCGGGCGGGAGAGGGAGAGCACATGTAGAAATAAGGCTTTTCACTCAACAAATTCTGCTGTTTGCATGCAGAAAAAAAGAGGTATTTTTGCAAGCAGGGACTTAGGAACAAGTTGAAATCTTCCCACTTTTATCAGCGAGGCAGTTAGTGACAAGCATGTGGTGCAAGGCTCAAATTCTGGTGCAAATTATCACGAAAATAACAGAACACACAGAAAATACAGAATTACAAATATCAGGGAACCATGGCTGTGTGGACTGACAAGATTGAAAAGACATTCATTCTAAGGTGTTTGTGCTGTAATTTAGCCCTGTGGGCATAATCCTCACTTCATGGATTTGCTGCAGGTTGAGACATCTCCACTAAGACAGCTGGTATTTCATGTACATAGAAGACATAACAATTGCAGGTACTTGGGACATCTATTCAAGTATGGATATTTTGACCAGGACAAGGACGTGCTGTCCTGTGAATGTTCTGAAGATCAGCCCTCTCTGTATTTAGCTGCTCACCTGAAACTAATGAGAATTTCTTTTTCCTTTCCAATCACATTTTCAAAGATGCAGGGAGCTGAAAGCAAGTGTTTTGTTCCATCCCTAAGGTAGCCGCAGTTTGGTGGTAGGTGAAGTAATGACTATATATAGTCACTAAAGTGCCTTCGGATAGTTCTGGAGAACAACTGCTGTATAAATCTAAGGTATTATTATTATTAAGGTATTATTATCGTAAGTTTGCCGCAAGTTGCAACGAGACTGTAAGAATTACCTTGGAGCACCTAATACTGGCACAGTTGCAGAGTTTAAAGTTCTATTTCTGTCAATATTGTGTTAATTTTATCTGGTGCTTTTGATTAAACAAACTTATCTGGAACAATTTCAGTAGCTGATTTTCTAAATAGAAAAGGCACTAATAAGTGAACATCAAGTTGCACCCCTCTGGCATCTGGAGAAAGGAAAATCCTTTATGAACAAATCAGATGTGGTCACACTGAGTCCTAAACACTGCTCAGCTACCATCATGCTGATTTAATCAATCCTCACAAGGTAAAAAAGGTAGAAAGTGGAGAATAATATGCCTGATGATGAGATATTTTAATGAAATGCGTTGGGATAATTTAGTGGGGAATGAAAGTACTATGGATGAAAGTGAGCCAGAAAGCATGGAAAACACAAAACGTATCAGAACATGTGTATAATATCAAGCAAGGGTTGAACAGCCTTAATCTGTGCTTCACAGGTAAAGGGATGAATTAGAGGTGATTCACCTGTCAGTCAGCGGGGTCAGGGAGGAAGTAGTGCAAGAGTTAAGTATGGCTTCAGTTTGGGAATCAATGGGAATAGGTCTTTTGGGGGGTTCTGTGGTTTCTGTATCTCACTGGTTCATTACAAAGCTTGCGGGGAGAGCTCCCTGGGTGGGGAGGCGGGGGGAGCTGATGTCTTGTTTGAGCCTATACACTTACCGTACTGCTGGCTGTGGAGGCTGAAATAGGGTCCTTGGTATCTTAGGAAGAACCACTGTGGACTGAACTAAATTAAGTGGCTTTTCACACTGAGGATAAAGCAGCTATACTGGCCTCTGTGGACCCTCAGTATCCTGGATAAATCATCTTTCTTCATGTATGATATTATCAGTGTGAGGAAGGCAGAAGGGTGTTGCAAGTTCCTGCAGAAGGAGTTAGGTGGTCGTTTAGTACTTTTCAGATCACAATCTGAGGATAAAGAGCAGCTCACTGCAATTTGTACTTTAACCTTTTGTCAATACAACTGATCCAAGATAGACATTTGGGTCATAAAGGCACAACCAAGATGCATGTTCAGATAATGACCTCAAACAGAATTAAGGTAAAAACCCTATATTTCTGTCAGAGTGCTTTGAGTGCTGGAAGGACACCCAGAGATACTCCTTCCACTGGCATGTAATGCTGAATGTATGTGAACAAGATGTGGACCTGTGTCATAATCATCCCATTTGGCCATGTGGTACCAGATGCGTTGTTGACAGCTGCACAACAGGAACTTCAAATAAAAAAAAAATTCCAACAAAACACAAAATTACAATTTAGAGAAAGATTAAAACGTGCATCTATGTGTGTATTATTTATGTGGGTCTAACAAATTATAAAGTGGGAAGACCACTGGGCAGGTCTTGAACTGATGTTGAATTCCCATGTCTTGATTAACCAGCTGGAGACAGAGTCCATAATTTTTTTTCTAAAGCAGGTTTTTTTTTCTTTCTCAGAATGCACACAGGGAGCAGATCTTTTGAGTAGGAAGGTGCCATTTTTACACAGTCACTGTTCAGACCATAGCCACACTTGAAGCCAAAAATAGAAAATATATTTTAGAACTTGTTAAATTAAAAAAAAAAAAGGAGGAAAGAAAAAACCTTCAGCAGAACTTTGCATTCTCTGACTTTTCAGACTTTCAGGTCTGCTCTCCTGATTACACATTTTCTAGCTGATGACATGCCATCAGCTAAAGATGGATTTTAAACACAAGTCATGTCAAAAGTTTCATTTAACCTCTTCAATATAACAAGCTGCTGATGGTTTACATTTCTGACAGTAGAGGTAAATTAATCTGTGATGGATGTTTGGAAGGGAGAGAAGATTTGCAAAGAGAGGAAGAAGTAAAATGGTAACTGGTGAAGGCACTGGACATCTTCTGGAGTGTAGTGAGTGGTGGGTGGGATGTGGGTGTGGTGATATTTCTAGATCTGCATCTATAAGGATAGAAATATAACACTTGCTGTGTGTGTGTATGTATGTGTGGCTTTTAAATAAAAATAGTTTTCCATTATACTGTGTAAGTCTGACATTTGATGATGTAGAATATTTCCAGATGGGTTGGATTTTGGAGAATAGGGAGCAGGTTATGATTTGTCTAATGAAATGTTAATTATTTTGGCAGTCAGGGGTTTAGGGTAAATCAGTTAAACCTAAAGATGATTAAAAAGGGATTTGTGAAACTTTGGAGTAGTAATTAGTATTAATTGAGGCCATCACTATTTTATATGATAAAAGTAGTATGCCTGTGTATTTGGACAACAACAACAAAAAAAATGCTAAGCTCATCTTTCTTCTTTCTGGAGGTTGTAAAACTTTGGGAGGGAGCTCTTGTTAGTAAGTAATCCCAAGAGATGTAACACAGTAGAACCTTGACACAAGAAAATTCAGCCAGGAGACAGTTGATTTCTCAGCTGGGAGGTTCTTCGGGAAGAGATGGCATCTTGCCGTCTCCACCAGGGCTTGGTAATAATTCTCACTATTCATGAACAGATGTCTTTGGTTGGATTCCCTAGGTGCATTTGAATTCATTAAAGGATCTAGGGAATCAAGATATTAATTCTAAATTATTACATATTATAGATTTTATTTTCTGGAAGAATGGGAACATGGCAAAAAAGAGGTTGTAGTAAAAGTGGTAAATGATGTCAAGATAGCATAATCACAGTGTACTATTATGCCACTCTAGGCTATATTGTATCTTCTTTTAATTTTTCACTTTAACACTGGCTATCTAAAATAGTTTGATAAAAGAGTGAGTTTTAAATTTTGTGTACTGTGAGACTGAAGTTCTGTAGTTGGAGATGCTCATAAATGATATTTGTCCTTTTATTCTACTGGAATAAATTATTAGTGCTCTGCCGAAATCAGGATGAGGATACCAATTTACAGAAGATGAGGATCTGACCAGCTAATATGAAGCATTCTGTAACTGCAGGCTTACCTATTTCATATCTGATTAGTAAGGACTGAATTAAAGGACCACTAGGCTTTAACTCAGATGTGAGTTATCAGTGATCAGTATTTTGACATTTTACTGGGACACCAGAGGATTGAGACACATTCCCTGCAGATGGAACTTGCACTTCCTTAGAGCATCCTGCAAGCCTTCTTTTCCCAGGTCAGCTACTCTAGGGAACTTTGGAGACAATATTTTGAAACTGAATATCCAAAAGCTTTTCAAATCTTTGTGACTAAACTCTATTCCAGTACTTGGTTGCATTAACAGATGTGATTTTTGTCAATGGGAAGTTGGCAGATGAACAAATTTCATCAGCTAATATTTGTAAACTGCTTTGAGATCCACTGATGGAAGGAAACCTGGACTGAGAATAAAAAAATGCCAACTATTGAAGTTTGTTTGCTGAATTTTCCATCTTTCAATCTATATTTATAGGATTTCTTCACATCTCTTTAATTATCGCCTTCCAATTTTATTCCTCTATCTATCTATCTTCCCCATTTTTTTTTCTGTGCAGATGGTGCTTTAGTCATTTTTCTGTTCACCCAAGGTTTTGCTAACAGAAAGAAGGGCCAAGTCATTTCAACTGGTCTTACAGGTATGCTCAATTTGAGTTTACAACCTCCTCTAGCTCTTACTAAAGACAATTTTACCCATTATAGCAAATACTCAGGAACTTTATCCTGCTTGATATTAAAATACCAAGTGGTGTCTCATTTCAGAGTCTGCCTCAAAGGATGGGTTTTATTTTTGGTTGGTTTATAATTTCTCTGCTGTGATTGTGTTTCTTTTTCTTGTTCTCCTATCTTCTTACTTTGCAATGGACTTGAATGAAGAGAATCCTCTTCACATGACATTGCCAGGGAGGTAGCCTGAGAACAATGCAGAGATGATGGGTAGTCCAAGACATCTCATCTGCAGTAGTAATGCTCGTTCAAGTTGCAGCACATCTTGCAAGATGTCATCCTCTTTTGTTGCATTCATCAACATGGTCATGACTACCATAATTGGAAAAAAAACTGCAAGTGACTGTTTCTTCTATTTACCCTTGAAAAACTCCTAACTGGACACTTTCTTGCAGCTGTAAAAATAGTTAATGGAGTATAATTTTTTTTTTTTTGGCAATTTCTTTGCACAGGCTCCAGAATTGCATTATTTTTTTAGCATATAAGAATTTTCCTGGATATTTCTTCTGAAGTTAGTCTAGGCTTTATTTTTCCCCAGCACTAATGCAACATATGTTTCAAGCTAGTCCTGATAATGTTTTTCAGTAGTATTCATCTGTGATATTTGTAGTGAGTTTCTTGGTGTAATTGTAATTCAGAAGTTGTCTGTAGCACTGTGATATGTGCATAATTGTCCCTGTCCACTGTAACCACCAGCACCTCTTGTCAGCAGGATTGATGGTAATGTTTTGGTTCCTTTTTTAATAATTAATTGCTGTTCCTTCCAACAACAGGGGATTCAAGTTGAGCTTTTGTTATTCTGAATTTGAAATCTTAAGTCTGTGGAGATGTTTCCAGGAGGTATTTCCTCCAGTTCAACATACACTCTAACCACAGGTGTTGTATCATCAAAGAAAGAACCCATATGCTAATTTAAAAATAACAGGCCTGTTTATTGTTACATTGCATCATCATCAAAGAAAACAACAACAACCACCTGTCTTTAGCTGTATAATTAAACTGATGGGTCTTTATTCTGTGTTAAATGATATGGTAATATATGGATATGAAGAATAAGAGAAATCATCTTTTGAAACTTTTGAGATGTTTGCAGCACTGTTGAAAATTGCTTCTTAAAGCTAGGGTTGGTTTAAAAAAAAAAATCTGTTACTATTAAGATGCTTCTCCTGGTTTGGTTGTGCTTCCTTTAGCATTTTTTACCATGCTGGAAATTCATCTTTCCATAGCTTTGGGTGGCCACCTGTTCTGGTATCTTTTTTTGTGTGGTCTTCAGTGATTCATTCCATTTCATTTTTATCACCTTTTTCTTTATCACTCTCAAAGCCCATTTTTGTTGCCTTTCTCCAAGCTTCTTCAAGAGTAGGCAAGCTCAACAGCAAAGCCGGTCCATATTGTGAGCAGATAGAAGGTACATACTTCTTGTCTTGCTTTCTGTCCCACCAGAGTGATCCGGATAGCCCTGCTCGTCTCACAGGCAGTAGTGGTCCCATTCTGCATACAAACACAATCTGCTCCTTTTAAAACCAGCATAGCACTGATGTTTCTCCCTGCCAAGCGCTAGCAAATACCTCAGTCTTTGAATGCTGACTTCTTGGTAAAGGAAACAGTCATTGAATCTGTATGTATATAAGTTTCACTTGGACTATTTGCACATGTATACCAACTCTGAAATGGCTTGGTCACACCTGCACAGCCAGATATTCTGCTAGTTGACCACATTTCCTACCAAAACACAAGTCTTAGAGAACATGCCTACTCCTACAGTTACTTTAATTGGAGAACAAATTATAATGTTGTTTTCACAGATCACTCTTTCTCCAGAAACTCTTTTGACACAGAAACTTGCATAACTAGTGCTCTTAGATGAGTAATGTGAATCGTGTTTTCTTTTAAAAGGCCAATCCTAAATCCCTTTTGCTATCCACTAGACCTGTTAGCGCAGGCAGAAGATTGTGCTGGCCTGCAGGGATGTATCATATTGAACCTATCATACAGGACATGGCTCACAAAGAATTTGGGGCATTAGGAATTTAAAGTCTTTGACAAACCAGTAACTTTCATTATGACTGACATATTTTTGCTCAAGAATTAGTGTGTTCTACTTTTTTAAGATGCCTTTTTGCCATGCCCTTATTTAAATATTTTACTCTGATTAAAAAGGCAAGGTATACCAGGTCAGACAGGGGCTCTGCACCTTTCCCTGCTTTTGTGTAGGGATGGAGGAGGGGGACACCCACTTCTCTGAAATCCCTTCTCCCAGAATTCAGCCTTATCTTCTTAGGCTTGTTCTCAATTATGCACCTTCCTGGTGTTTGAGTCTCTTGTCTAAGGCAAGAATAATGCGCCTGTCTACAAAGTGTACCTTCTGGGTAGAAATACTGCCATGAGGTAGTAGGTTGGTATCTTCATCTTGGCACTTGTGGGTTTATTATTCTGAGAGCAGTGGTTTGTTTTTGAGCTGAGCTGCTGAAGCAGATGTTCTTTACTGCAAACAAGTAGAAAGGGGCATTTTCTTCAATGGGCTGATGTGAATGAGTTGATGAGGGTTTCTTTTGTGGATGTTTTGTGGCCAAGATTTAAAGATGTGCTTATAAAGTTGGCAGTGAGAATTATGGCTCTGTTATATCTTATTAGTTCAGTTGCTATAACTGGACAATAAAAGCATGTTGTTGTGTGTAAAGGAACCAATATATGTGCAGTCCTTTCTGTGCAGGCAGAAGAGGTGGTCTGCAGAAGCCATGCTAGTTACTACTCTTGTTTAACGAGCACTGCAGTAAACCTGACAGTCTTTTCCATATGAATGTCCAAGTCAAATTAGCTCCACTAACCTGTTTAGGTTTCTTTTACCATTGGTCTGAAACCTCTTTACACTGTTATGGTGAATGCTGACCTGAAAAGTGCTTAATTTTACAGTGCAGGTCCCGCTCCACATTACAGTCTACACCTGACTGCACTGGCAAATCTCTCTTGTACTTTTCTCTAGGACTCTGTTCTGTCGACTTATTTCTAATCATCCATAAATAGACTCATCTGTGTTAGGTCTGTATGTCTGAGTAAGGGAAGCCACATGACAGCACGCTTCACTTGTTGGAGCAACAGCAGATCTGGGGAGAAAACTTGGCTTCATGGGAGTGGATGGAAAATTCTCATTGAATTAAACACATCCAAAATCTGTGACAGCTTCTTCTACAGACTCAGATTCCTTGTGTGGGACGGGGTGAGCTGCACAGGCTTGGTTTATTCTTCAAAAATATAGCTAGTAATACTCTGTTCTGTAACAGCTCTGGATCCTGGGAGAATAAGACGATGAAAAAAGTATTAATTTTTTTTTTATATGAACATGTGCAGTGCACTTTGTACTGACTTTCCTGGATGGCTTTGGTGATTTTATTTTATCAAACATGCATGTTATACAAGTTTTGGAATAAGGCATTATAACCAGTTAATTGAGGTTATTATAAACTTAGGCATGTGTTTAAGGGTTTACAGGATTAGTGTATATATTTCACTGTAGAGCTGGGCTGAGAGATAGTTTGTCAACAAGTAAGTTGACAGTTTCAACTTGTTTTTCTATTTTATGACTTCGGTGAATGAAGTGTGTAACTCTGGCATTTATTGAAGATGATTGAGTGAACCATGAATTTAAAAAAAAAATAATCATTTTGCCCATTATATTTGGTCATTGAAATAATTTTTTTTCATGATACTTTTTAGGAAAAATAATAATGAAAATCTTCCTGCTAGAAACTAGAATCTTTCAAAGTTGACCCTTTACAGCTTTCAGAAATTCCAAGGATTTCATCAGGCACAGCTGATGATATAAAAACCTAAACCAGTGAAAACTAAAATCAAGGCTGAGAAACAATTTGTAGAACGTTACACATAAGTGTATGTAATTTTTTTCTTTCTAAGAGGGCTCCTATTTGGACTATCTTTTTTTGGTAGTTTTAAATTGTTATTTAAAATATATTTGTGGATTATGAACATGCACAGATATCCCATATTACGTTCCCCTTTTCCCCAGGCTGCAGGACAGGCATTGGTCCCAAGGGGCCATCTTCCCCACCTCTCCACCTTAAGGCAAGACCACCTGTACCTGTCATATCTGATGGATACTTGTCTAATCTATTCTTTAAGACCTCCAATGACAGACTCTTCATCCTCCCCGGGCAATCTATCCTAGTGCTTCGCTAGCCTCATTGTTCAGTAATTTTCCCTAATGTTTAACCTTAATCTTTCTTGCAGCAATTTAATCCTATTACTGCTTCTCCTATCTGCCATGGGCATGGAAAATAGATTCCTCCCTTCTTCTCTGCAGCAGCTTTTTATGTGTTTGAAGGCTGCTTTCCTATGCCCTGTCTGACTTCTTAACAGCCTTCTTAAAGCTAAGCCACACCAGTTTCTTCATTTCCTCAGAGGTCCTTATGTTCTCTAGCCCTGCAATGACTCTTTGGATTGCACACGAGTTGTTTGTATCCTTCTCCAAATACATTTCTCAAGATTTTGTGCTGTATTTTATGTAGCCGAGGAAGCCCTGGCTCAACAAAGTCTTGCCAGAGTGTAAGAATGTGAAAGTCAGTGAGATGAGTGGGTAAAAAACTACACCTTTGTTTACAGATGTAGACAGGTGCCCCCACCACTGGAGATGTCACAAATCATTCATTCATGACAGTTGCTCTTTGCGTAGAGCAGAGAGGGGAAGTTTTGCATTTTGCTCCTTTGCAAAATAGGTTTTAGCTCCCAGGGGCTCCTGCAGCATCTGTCACAGGGCAGCCAGAGATGGTCTGCACCTCCCTGCTTCCATTGCTCCCTAGCCTCCACACATGTACCTGCCTCATGCCGTGCTGCGGCATTATTTTCTGCCCTCTTCTACAGCCTGGGCATATGGACCTGAAGTAGAAACTTACGGGTATATGCAAATGTTTTAATGATGCTATTTGCATATCTGGAAGTGATTTACAAAACCCTGCACATGGAGCTGCTTAAAACTTGGCACCAATAGTTCGTAGAGGATCATGGCTCAACACAACAGAAACTGAATATTCAGCTGGTTTTTGCCAGCTCTCGCAGGGAAGCAGTGCAGTTTTGGCGACTGCTGAAGCAAGTCTGTCAATGAAGGAAGACGCTTGAGTCCTTACACAAGTTTCAGCCCTGCCCAAGGGGAAAACATCCCATGATGTACTGCCTTTCTCTGCTTTTTTGCCACTTCAGGATGAGCAGCCAACTGCAGTTGGTCCTAGCAGTGGGAAATGTTCTCCTGCAAATCCTCAGGAGTGCAGGCAAGCAGGGGAATCTTGAGGGTCAGAGCAGCACAGGGGCTGTTTTATAGAATCGTAGAATCATTTAGGTTGGGAAAGACCTTGAAAGTCACTGAGTCCAACTACTAACCCAGCACTGCCAAGTCCACTACTAAACCATGTCACTAAGCACCACATCCACAAGTCTTTTAAATACCTCCAGGGATGGTGACTCAAACTTATGCTGAAATCTACACCGTTCTTACAGGTATTATTTATTTATTTCCCTCTCCTGGAATATGCATTTATAAGACTTGCAGATGCACTAAATTTAAATATCTCAGTTTGGACCCTTTTTTTTGTTTGTTTGGTGTTTTTTTCAGAAACAGGCAGCATTTTACATAGATCTGTATAATTTGGTTTTAGGTGGGGACCCTCTTTTCAGAGCCCCTGCGCTGGGAACCAAATTCACCTTTCCTATACCTATTTGTAAGAGCTGATAGTGTCAAAACTGTTATGAGTGCACTCCCTAGAGAAATGTAGTGTGTGAGTTGGGGAGCTGTGCTGGCACAAATGAGCAGAGGCACCTCAATCCTGCAGCATCACTTACCTATTTATTTTTAAAATTCATTAGTATAAAACAATCTCAAAAGGAGAGGCAGGCAGATTGCATGTATTTGTGTTCACCTTTAGCTTTGTCAGCTCTGTTTCCAATATTTTCCTCTATTTTGCTTGAAATTAGCACTAAAAGAGTGAGGCCATTGGTACTTTTGGAGAGTGCATAGAAAATGTGTTGCTGTAGTCAAAGGAAAATCTGCTCTTAACCCTCTGAATGCAAGTGCGTGATAGGTGAACACCAAATTAATTTAGCAGGAGCTGCGTTCAAGCACATAAAAAACTTCAGGTTTTTTGTATATGAGAAGCTCCTTGGAGAAGAACACCTTTCATGCTAAGGTTTTCCATGAGTACAGGTGGAGACTGGACAAGTTTTTGGAAGAGGAATCCACAGGGTGCTATTAAACAGAAAAAGATTGCTTGTGACTAAGGAAAAAAAATTGCAGAGCCTAAGAAGCATTTAAGGGAGGAAGTTTTATATAAGCTTGACCTGTCATTACACTCCTGCCCAGGCATCTGCCTGTGTCTGATGGTGAAGGCAGGGCCCAGGGTGAGCAGGACCTTTGCCCAGTACAGCCATTATGGTTGTCTGACTTTCTTGCTGTCAGGCAGAAAGTTTTGTGCCACCTTACAGGAAAAGGAAGGAGAAACATAACATGCTTCTGAACAGTGTGCTTACATACTCAGAGGGTAAGTGAACCCTCTATGCCCATAATGAAAATATCCCTTTCCCAAATGCCCTTTGTTGTGTGAGAGCAAGGGTGCAGCTGAGGGGCCCTGCATACTAAATCGCAGGTTTCTCACCTACTTATGTCAAGAAACAAGTGGTTATTGCAGATGAGGGAAGTGCAAGGAAACAGCAAGACAGGGTATCTTGCAGTGCACCAGCTTGTGAGCCATTGCCAAGCATTTTGATAGCTTTGTAAGAGGAAAAAAAAAATAAAATTAAAGAGCATTTTAAAGAGAGAGAACCGAATTGAGGGCTGGATTTCTGTAGCTGCTAAAGGCTGCTCTTCACAGAAATATTTACCCATTTCACCCTGTTTACAGGGTTCAATGTACCGCTTGCAGCTTTGTGTCTATGGGATGTGGTGATAAGGTGGGATACTAAAGGCAGAATATATTCTGTAGAAGGAAACAAGAATGTCCTGTTGCAAAAGACAAAATCATTCCCTAGATTGTCCCCACTCCAGACAATGCACAGCTAACATACCACTTACATCTTGTTTTGTTGCCTTTCTTCTAACATTGCATGTACTTTATATTTTCTTTGCAATTGTATAAATAGCATATAGGAAGAGGGAGACTATTTAGGGAAAATACTAATTAAAATGAACAATAGAAAATAGGAGATCTTAAGTTTCTAAAATTAGAGGCTGGTTATTCAGTAATAAATAGCCCTGTCATTATTAGTTTGCAGTCCCTCCTTTCTCTTGCCTGACACACAGAATATCACTGTTATCCATGGTTTGCCTGTCTAAACATGGTTTCTTTCCAACGCTCTGCATTGTTTGCTAGCCCTTGTTACAAAAGCTCCCCAGTTCTGGGCTTATCTGGCAAAAGAAAATAAGGAGAAATATTCTTTCTAAACAAAATGAATTTCATGAAGGAATAAAAAGAATGTTATCAAAAGTACTTTCATACACTTCCTGCTAGATACTGCTTATTGGCTTCTGGTAATTTCAGAAACCTGGGAGCATGGATCATGATTTTATTTCCTACTACTTAGTGTTTTGATGACTGATGGCTTTGTTAATAATGTGCTTTCTTAACTTAAAGGGAAAGTTTGCATCTTGGAGTAAAGTGAGTAATTGCTATGTGCAGGCATGGCTGCTGTTGGGGCTGCACTTGTAAGAAAGGCAATGAGATTTGTGCCTGTGAGAATAAGGACCTCGATTTTGTGTGGTTCTAGCAAGTCCCCATGCCAGGCTAATGAGCAGCTTCAGTACTTTTATATCCCGAGCAAAAGCATGGAGATGGGTTATGGTTATTGTCCTTTAGTGTACATGATGGATAACAGTTTTTTATTGACATGCCAAAGCCCTGTCAACAAGAGCTGACAGCAGAAATTTCCACTTGTGGGTACATACAGTTGGTGTGATTATGGATTACCTGAGCTGCTCCCTTTGTGGAAGATCAACTCTTCCTGGAGCACCTACCACCACAAGGTCCACAAACTTGCCCTTCTGATGGGCTCTTGAATACTTAGGAATGAGTCTTTCCTGTACCAGCCTAATCTTTTCTTGGCGCTGAGATCGTGTTTCTCATCACCAGATTCTGTTTTGGATCCATTTGAAAGGCATTGAACTAAATGAAGTCACCTTGCGCTGTCATTGCTTCATTTCTATTGTCTGGAACAAAAAAAAACCAATCTCTGTGAAAGGTGAAAAGGGGATGTAGAAGGTGTAGGAACCTATGTTGGCTCAAGGGACAGTAATAGGGGAAGCAGAGAAAGGAAGAGAACAAAATTCCCAGGGAAAAAAATAAATACAAAGGAGGAGCAGGAAAGAAAAAAGCATGAACAGCCATAAAAATCCTGTACTGTCAGCTGAAAATTGGGGCGATTCTGTCATATTAATGACAGGAAACCATACCTCTATTGGCTTTCACTGACAGAGCTGCAAGCAGCTGCTGTGGAAGGAAGGTGACTCGAGCATGAGTGAAAATATCTAAGACATTGTGCACTTATTTTGTAGAGAGAGAATTTAGTGAGGATTCATCTGTCATTATCATATCCTCTGTTGAACATGTTGCCCTTGGCAATGAGTAACTAATTTAGCTTTTTTGTTGTTCAGTAGCAAGATTTCCGTGCTCAGTCCACCTAGTAGCTGTGATTTTTCAAAAGCAACATAAAGAACAAGCAAATCCATCAATTATAAAAGAGAATTTATGAAACATATTTTGATTCCTGATGCCGCCCATCTCCTGGCATTTAATATATCAGTTACAAGTAAACTGCTTGTTAATTGCTTTACTGGATCTCCTGTTTTCAGTCATAACTACATATTAAGGGGAGGTGGTGATAGTAGACAGGGCTTTCTGTTTTACTAAATATGCTGAAACTGAGTGAAACTTCTACAAACCCAAAGTGTACAGGTAGGGAAATATCAGTAGACATTAGTGCCTGTTTGGTTCTCAGCACGGGGCCAGGATCTTGCGTGCTGTATCTCAAGGTGCCCGAGTGTGGATGTGTAGTAGTCCAGATAATGGGAAACCCACAACTTTCTGCAAGTTAACATATGTCTGTGACACATGAAGCAAGAATACTAGAATAAACTTTCTCTTAAAAAAAAAAAAAAAAAAAAAGCCAACAATGTGGTGGGAGATTTGACCGTCTGCACAAGTTCTTTCTAAAGATGTGTGAAAACCTCCATGTAGTAGTTTAAATAGGGTTTCATTTATTTAAATTGAAGGAGAAGAGTTGGCTTGACTCTGCTGAGATTCAGTTCTGTGGCTCCTGGCAGCCTATGTATTCCCAACCCAGTGCCTAGGTCATTCCTTGCTCTGCATTTATCATCTCACTAGTGCAATATTGTATAATAAAATGGAAGAGTTAAGGTACTGTGCACAGGAGACACAAGCCTGTATTTAAAGTCCTAAGTGAATGAGCAATAAAGACTTCTAGGAGTGTGAAATCCAGACAGCTTTCACTAAATCAGCTGAAAAAGTGAACTTAAAACAAGCAGTGCATGGTGTGATACTGAACCTTTCGTGATCATGTGCTAAGTTTTGTAGACTTTAAAAACTCCGTAGCCATTTGGAAAAGAGGAACAAATCTGAGATAAGAGTTTCTGGGAATGGATTCATCTCCCTTCACAACATTGATTTTCAAATCTACTGATCAGAAGCTGTTGCATTATGGGGAAAATATTGATTTTTAATGAATTTAGCTTAATTCTATCTTGGTACAACTGTAGATCTTTGACTTACTATGGTGCACTCACCCAGAAGACTTGACCTTTTACCTTCAGTGGGATCCTAGGGTGGACTCTTCTATAGTTTATTTGGATTATCAATTCCTTGGGACAATGTCTGTTTCACATCAACGTCTGGGCCCCCCCTCTGCTAGACATTGTACAGATCTCAGGGGAAGTCTCCTCTAGGGGCTTACTCTGGGGTGCTGAGCAATCCTCATCTCAACAGTGTTGGCTTGAATGAGTGGACAGACAGAAATAGCTGTCCCATCCCATTTTGGCAAGAGCGGTGCCATACCTCTGGGCAGTGGGTAGCACTGTTCCCTCCCTCTTGGGTGAGGCAGAGGCCAGGCTCTGATGTTTTGGAGGACTGTCCTTCACCACATCTGCAGCTTGGCTTCTTCACTGCATTAGGTCCTTCCGAGGCATTTATTGTTTTCCCTCCTCTTCCTGCTCATTCTTTGTTCACTTTGACTTCATTCCTCCTCCATCCCCAACTGATTTAAAAACATATACGACATTGAAGTTATATGGGAGTTATAGTGGTTTTCAGAGTTAAACAACTCTGCAAAAAAAGTACTTTCCCTTCATTTAGTATTTTTAAAGAAGTAATAAGTAACACGGCAGGATACAATTGTAATAAGATGAACAACTCTGAGGTATCTGAAGCTTTATTCCTTTGCCTCCTGCCTCTCCTGATCACTATAAGTCATGCATGAGCTATTACTTTTACTGTACATAATTTCCAGTATCCTTTGAGATCAAATCACTCCTTTGATAAAGTGATTTTCTGACTATTTCAGCCATTCTTACATAGCTGTTTGTGTATGTGTGGATGTAATTTATCTGTTTATTATAATTCTAATAATGAAAAGAAAGTGGAATGCTATTATAAAGCTCAGCATGGTAATCAGTTTGTTGTTATTGCTGGTCATGGCAATCATTTTAAAGCCTCAGTTTTGCTAATGACACACCTTAAATTTTTCCATGTTGGATGGGATTTAGCCATGACTTTAATGAAAATGTGTGATGGTAGAACAGGAAAACTGGGCCGTAATTCAACAAAGCACTTGAGTGTGTGAATAACTTCAGTAAAGTGAGTAGATCTGCAAATTTTAAGTGGACAATTCCCACTTACCGATACAAGCATGTATGTTAGCTTTTATGCTGGTACTGGAACTTTTATGCTTCTTTATAAAACCTAAGACTTGTGGGATCTTTGTGAATAAGGTGATTGGAACTTGTGTCAGTGCGAAACAAAATTCTATCTACAGTAGCTTTCAAAAGATAGAAAAGATTTTTTAAATTATTTTTAAATCATGCATCCATACCAAAGCAAATTAAGCAACAGAGAAAGACATAGTCAAAGAACAATGGATATGCAGCTGTTTGTAGCAAATACTTCCAAAAGAACCATCATAAAATTAGTTTTGTAACTTGCACAGTAGGAGCAGTTGGAACAATTCTTCAGTCAGTGGGCAAACAGGTTTTCTAACATTGATGGATACAAGCTAGGAAGAGTATTGAATTTTTTTCTAATTAGCCTTTTTTCCCTACAAAATTGCCTCTTAATAATTTCCCTTCATGTCCACTGCATAAAGGTATCTGTGTATATGAATTTAATTTATATGCCAATGATGTTTTATACATTGTCTTGTCTGCATCTCATTACTGTCATTAATAAGCACTCCAATACATCTCGTTACAAGGTTAATTGGGACAAATCTAAAATACGTCCCCTTTTATATTGTAAATATGATATCTCCTGGCAGCACATTCCTGGCGGATGGACACAAAAGTTATGGTGTCTTATCAAAGGTTTCTGTATGGTAGCATAGCTGCATTCAGTGACTACATAATACTGTAAATACAGCTGTATGGAAAATTGGCTGCATACAACATAATCTAGATAAAACATTTATTTTCCTACAACTGGATGAATTGCAGTTGTGTACAGAAACTCTGCTCTTTTTTCTTTTTAGCCATACTTACAGGCCAGTCATTTATCCTATAGGTGTTTGTTCTTTTTGCTAGCGACTAATTTCAGATTTTGAATGTGGATGTTTTAAAAAGGCTGTTCCTTCACAAGGCTCAGCTGTATCCTGTTATGGCCTATAAGAAGCAGCATTTTGCAAGTAAAAGGTGTTTTCTCTGGACAGCGGATGAAAGCCTGTATGCTTTCATATCAAAATGCATCTCATGTCAACATCTGTCAGAATCATCTAAGATAACACGCTACAACAAGTACATGGGTCACATATATGCCTCTACTCCATAGGACTGAGGGTTAAAACTCAGGGAAAGTAGGACTTCCATTGAAATGTGCTCTCCTGTAGATGTGGCTTACACTTCCAGAGCCTCCTGTCACACAGAGCAGAAGTGCAGATAAAGTCTTCGCAGCATGGTTAGAGAAGAGGATCTGTAGATAAGAGGGATCTCCAGGCACTGCATTCCTATTCCACCTTCTGGCTTTTTTCCTGGGTGATTGTGGAGTCTCTGTGATGACTTGCTGAATACGGAAGGTGGGTGAAGTATCCCAGGCTTTGGTGGCTTTGCCTGACATCTCAGTTCTGTAACACACCAGGCATGAAGAGGATACCTTGCTACATAGAAATTGGTTTAATAACTGCAGAGTAGTTTGCATTTGCTTGCTACCTAAGAGGTATGCTTTAGGGAGGGATGAAATGGAATTTTACCTGGATAGAGATAGGATTGGTAGTGCACAGGTGTCTTAGATGATATTTTCCTGATCCTGTATTCACAGACCTGGGCTGGGAACTCTACCAGGGAGATCTGGCTTCCCCTGTGCCATGGGCTTTCTGGATGCTTCACCTGAGAAGCACGATTTGCAAGCCTTGCAAGTTTTGGGACTTGAGTTTGTCTATGGACTATGTTGAGTGTGAAGGGTTAAAAGCTTCCATAACATCTATGAGTTGTGTTTGCGAGGAACCTTATGGAAAGATTTGTGTTCTATACTAGGGATGAAACCAGTTCCTCTCCAAAGATCTGTGTCAAGACTAATACACCAATTAGGCCTCTCCAAAAGAGGGCTGTCCTGGCCTTTGTTTTCTCTTTGCAGAGTTGAATTTCAGTCTTTCTGTTTCCCTTAGTCAGGAGATCCCCCTGAAACAAATTCCTGAATACTCAAGCAGAGCCAATCTGGAGACAGGATCAGCAATCCTAAAGTAAGGGCTTTAGGCAATGACCTGCAGCTCTGTAGCTCCAGCCTTTCCTGGGAGTTTGATGCTGCATATTGGAACACTATGACTTAAGCTTATCTCAAGTCCAGTCAATTTTATTTATTCCACAATCTACTTGGGAAACAAAAAAAGAATGGAAAAAAAGAAAAAAAGAAATAGTCTCCCATAATGCTGTTGCTACAGTAGGCACAGAGCTATTATTCATGTTCCCAGTTCAAGTAGGATGGAACAATGTAAAACACTGGACAAGAAAATGTGTACTACGGAAAATGTTAAGTTCCAGCACAATGTTAAGTTCACTAGCACAGTAAGTCCAGCCATCTTCCCTTGGCATAGACTCTAAAGTCTCACATCCCCAAGCATCAGCTAAGTAGCTTAGGAAGGCTGCATAGCTTAGCCCCAATTTAATTGATACAGTATTGTTACTTCAAACAAACCATATTAATGGCATGTTATCTCTACTGTTGTGTTTGTTCCAGACCCTAGGCAACAATTAATTTTGTCATGCCAACAAATATTTCATTTGATTTTTAATGTACCATTACCATAACAACTTGGATAAATATATCCTAATAAAATCCATAGATTGGTGGTTTTTATAAAAGGCAGCTAGTTAATAAGAATTGGAAAAAACCAAACAAACAACTAACACAACAACAACCAGCCACCAAACAAAACCACAAAACAAAAAAAGTAACATAAACCTCCACAACCCTAGCACCCTGTATTCTGAGGCTGCTCAGAGGATCCATGTATGATGGATATCATGACTGGAAAGATAGTAACACAGAAACCAGTAGGTCAATGTCAGTGAATACTGCCCTGTTCGTGGATGGTTTCAGTGACCCCTTCTGAAATGTAAAGCTGTATGGTGCAACCAAGACCTAAGATCATGAGGGACTGAAGGGGCCTTCGTGTGTAAGGACCTGCTCTGGCCGTGGTGTAGATTGGACCTCAGTACAATGTTCTGCATTACTGATACTGACTGGTGTGTAGGTGACCTGCTAAAGGACTTAATTATTTTTGTCTAAAGATCCAAATGAAACATATATAATTCTTAAAAGCAATGTTATAGGCTTTCTTGTGAAAGCCAGCCTGCAAGTAGCACTCAGTATTGCTAATGTGAAGTAAATGTTTTTAACAGAGTAAACTTTAACAATTGTTACCATGCTTGAAACCTCTCTAGCTTGGCAAGAGCAAAACAAACAATGGGTATCAGAGACCTCATCCTGTGGAAAGTATGCCTCAAACCAAACCCCCAAATATGTGCTATTATCTCTTGAGATCATCCACTGTACACATGCATCTGTCAGCTCTGTCCGGTGGTTAGACACTCCATAGTCTATTTAGGGTAGCTTAATGTTTAAATTTACACTTGTTCTGCAAGTGTCTGGAAAGTTTTGCTCTGTTAAAGTCCTGTATGAGTACTGATGAGACAGTATCTGTATCAGCCACTTTACAAACACGTTTTAAGTAACACCTTTATGTACTACAAAGTAATTTGTTCTTATGACTCTAAGAAAAAAAAACCACAAATAACAAAGCCAATACATTTTCTATACATTAATAGTTCACCATCATACAAATGTTATAAGTATTGTACCTGATTTTTGTCATCTTCCGTGTCTGTTATAGATGTTAACATTCTTGTAGTTCTGTCTCCCAAAAGCCTTACTTTTGCAGTTGGTTTGTTTTGATTTGGGGGGGTGGGGTGGTTTGTTGTTTTTGTTTGTCTGGGGGTTTTGTGTGTGTGTTGTTTTTGTTTGTTTGTTTGTTTGAATGGCTACAGTTTCTAAAAGAGTCAATACAAGCATCAGATAGCCATGGTGATGCACAAACACTTAGGCTTAGAAAAATCACCCATACTCCATGTGTCTCTATGTGTGTACTGATGTCCTTATTGAATTTTCAGGAAGAAAAGACATGGGTAGCAAGCCCCAAACTGTCTTTCTTGTATTTAGAAATGCCTTTAAGATCAGACGTGGCTTTTGGGTTTGAGGTTGGGTGCACAGCAATTCTGAATGAAGAGATAAATTTCCCCATACCCTGTAGAGGTTGCATGCAATTGACAGCAGTGGTGGACATGCCACTTTCACTCCCACCCCACTGTGTGTGACACATTGGCCTCCATGAGGAGGGAGGTCCCTTATTTCTACCTCTTCTTTCCCTCTGTACAGCTGAGCTAGTGCTGTTGCAACAAGTGAAACACTGGTGCAGTTTTCCTAATAATCTCTGTAGTGGCCCAAGACAAACACTTGCATTTTCATCCTTCATTGCTGGCTCAAGAGAATTACAGATACTCAAACCTCAAGAAATGATGCATGGTACCAGTTCAGTCCTTGGTAATAGAGCTTTTAAATGTTTCCTGATTCTGAAGGATAAGGATGTATCCTTTCACTCTTTCTGTTCTTCCATACCCTGAACAGACTGGGTAACAGACAGCACAAACATCACCAGAAGGTATCTTAACAAGTTCAAAGGATTTATGTTCTGGGTCTTCTGTGCAGTTTCATTCATCAGCTTTGGGTAGTAGTTCTTTTCTGGTTTGGTGTATATGCAACAAGTCCAGGGTTGCACCATGGACAAGATCTGAAAACCAAATAAATTATATTGTCCTTCATGTCTGCGGTGGTTGGTTTGGGGAAAATATGGGAATATTCATTTTCCTGAGAAGTAGAGATATTGTTAGTACTTATCCAGTGAAAGCAGCAATCAAAGTGTCATCTAACTTTAGGTCTTTTCAGACATTAAACAGAGGAATCGTCTCCATAAGAATAATTCATAAAGCTTCTACCATGTGTGAAGATAACAAAGCATATTTTAATAACCCTAACACTGGCTGCAAAGCCCATAAGTCTTTCTTTCGTATAGTTATGAATTCCTTCCTAAAATTCCTGTTTCCCTAAAATATATCTGAAGACATGGAGATAGCTTAGCAAGCATGGCTCTCCTAGCACTCCTCTCTGACTGCTGTAAAATACAAGAACTATTCAAATGTGCTTCAAAAGCTGAAATAAATGAAAAGGAAGATAGATTTGTCTCAGAGGCACCCCCTTCTAATAGCTGAAGTGTTTGAAGTCCAAAGGTTTTCCAATGAGAATGAACCAAGGAGCTCAGCTGCATTCTCCGAGCACCTGTTCCCCAGGCAGAAGTGACATCCTTTGTACGAGCGAAGGACTCTTCTCTCATCAAAGTGAAACTTTGAGATGAATTGTTGGATGTCTCTAAATTCTCCTTGTTTGCTCACCTGCAGCCAATGACACGGTCTCTTTCGTGTTTTGCAAAGTAGCTTTAAGGGATTTTGGTCCCTCTTCAGACAAGTGAAGGTTACTTCACCATGAAGAGCTGCACAGCAAGTAGCTGGGATGCTGTGGGCACTAGTTCACTCTTGTTTATTGCACTAAGGACACCAGTCTTCATCAGCACAGGGGAAATTTGTGAGCTAGAGCACATGAAACTCTTCCAGTAAAGTGATAAATTTGTTAAACTCAACGTGTTACTTTTATAAATGTTGTTGGAAGGGAGAAGCCTGCCTTGTTCCTGGGCCAAGATAGGGTGTACTCTCCTTTTGTCATCAGAAGCATCTAATTCCACAATCTATTTCCAATAGATTGTTATGCAAACAAAAAGAAGCCTTGAATGCCTAAGCAGTGATGGTGTTTTGATTTTTCTCTCGGCTCTAAGTACCATCAGGCAATCAGCAAGGAAAACAAAACAAAACAAAAAAACAACCAAACAAAAAATAGACCAGAGGAAAAAAAAAACCATGTTTTCTCGGTCTATTTTTAAATATAAGTAATTGGCTACTTCCTTTCTGCTAACATAAGTTCCAGGTAAGCACAGCTCACATTGACCTCATCCCACAACCCTCCAGGGAGAGAGGAAGGAAAAAAAAAAAGGTCCAAGCGGCTGTAATTTTTACCTGTGAACCAGGAGACAGCGGAGCTAAGCACCCTGCCTGCCCTGGCATGTATTGGCAATGCCTCAGCCCCCCTGCCACCTTTGCTTTGGCCAGGGCCACGTTTCAGCTGAGGGATCAAGTAGACCTCTTGGCTGTGTGCCACCAGGCAAAAGATTCCTCAGCAGTTCATAAACCCAAGGTCTAGCCCTGTGTTCCTCCCCCAGGTGCCTTACTGGGTTCTCACTACTACACCCTGTTTCTGAACAAACCTTGCACCCAGAGGTGAAGCCTTTAGCACTGCCTCAAAGTGAGCTGGCAGAAAGAAAAGCTCTTCTGTCAGCTGTTAAAGCTCCAGGATGCCTTGTTTGCTCTGGTGGCAGTTTGATGCTCTGAGTCCCCAGAGCGCTGCCTACAGTAGGAGAGGTGAAAATACACCTGGCAATGCGGGATCTAGGAAATGAGACAATAGTATGCTAGAAAATCTTTAGAAAACAAGTTCTTGAAAAAGCTGGAAGTTGGGAAAGAAGAAAGCAGCAATAGTGCAGGTTCTTTCTACTGAAGGTCTGATTTCCATCTGTCCCACTGCAGCAGAAATCAGGACCATGGTCATCATCATGACCACACTTACTCAGTGGAGGCATTTGTTAAATGGAGTTAAAATTGTCAGAGCAGCATTTTGCTGTTAGGATGAGCATGGTGCTTTTGAGGCCAAAGGTGACCAGGTGCACTGCAGAGCAGGTGAGAAGAGATTTGTATCCAGCCAGATGAATTCTATATTTTTCTTTAGAAAATAAGTCAAACATTTTCATTTTGGTCCAACAAACTGAAAACTTCATCACTGATATTTTTACCAAATTCTTCAAACTGACTTAATTTACATACTTGGAGAGTGAACATGATCTTTCCAATTTCCAGTGCAAACTGGAAGCAGCTCCTAAGCTACTGTAGCACTGGTGCAAGTGGGAATGCAGTCAGGCTGCTACAGAGGCAGAAGGATTTTTTTGTCATTCTCAGATGTACACTTCTGTTACTGAGGTTTCTTATCAGAAAAAGCACAATGGAACTGGAGTGTATGAAAACGAGAACTCCTACCAAA
Source organism: Megaceryle torquata (assembly GCA_024611175.1). NCBI lineage: Eukaryota > Metazoa > Chordata > Aves > Coraciiformes > Cerylidae > Megaceryle > Megaceryle torquata. The sequence continues at coordinate 50,098 of JANIJG010008766.1, forward strand.
TGTCAAAGTTACTGCTGATAAGGCGAGTTCAGTAGCAAAAAACAAGATATTATAGCTTGTTTATCTTCTCATGGCATTGTAACCGTCCCTTCTGAAACACAGACATCGAAGAGCTCGAATAAGACAGGCCCTTGTGTAAAACATGTGAAAGGGTGCTTTTGAGTTTGAGGGAAATGTGTATCAAGAAATGCAGGACAGGTGGCAGTAGCCCACCCAGGAGGAACCAGAGATAAGGGTATTGTCTGTTAGCCTTTCCAAACACAAGTGTCTGGAAAGTATCTGGGGGTCTCTGTTCTCTGCCCCTTTGAGGGGAGCAAGTGAATGTTCTGTACATATTTGCATCATAAGGCAGTTTCTACTTTAAGCATTTTGAAACCAATATTTTTAAAAGTCTGTTTGTAAAAGCAGCACTCATCTGAAGGACGGGTTAGAGTGAGCTGTGCTGATTGCTTTTGTTGCGTGGCCAGAGGTGGGAAAAGTGTGCCACATTTGGGGTCATCTCTGAGCAGCATCCACTAACGGACTTGGTTCCTTCCATGTAATGAAAACAAGGAGTTCAAAGCATTATAAGCCTGAAAACCCTCCACACCTTCTGCCTAATGCAGGAGGCATAGAAAGCTGTTGACTGTGAAGAGCGAGTTTTGTCCCCTCAGATGCCGAGAGCTGACCTAGCCTTGATGGTGTTCACCATTTCCATGTGTGATCCCGGGGTAAACACCACAAGGGAAGTGGGTCAGGTGCTGTCAGTGGCACAGTTAGAAAAGTCTTACTTTGCTAGGTATAGTTTGGAATTGCATTTGATTTATTATTATGCCCGTAAGCATTTGTTTGCAAATCAATTTATAGAGTCAGAGCTTCAGTTTGCAAGAGAGCAGAGCAGTGAGTCATGACACAAGCTGGCACTGGCAAACCCCTCTCTGCTAATGAGCTACACCCAGGAAATGTCTCCTTTGCCTGGGGGAACTGCACCCAAGTCATCCTTCCCTGGAGCTTGCCAGGTCCTTGGCATGGTGGCTGACAACTGTTGAGGGAGGTGGGACACATGGGACAGGTCATATGAGTGGCACTGGGATGTGCTTCTCAGCTATCATCTTCAGCACATGGAGGCAACACCAACATCTCTTCACCTTTTAGGGAAAAAACACTCGTAAGGAACTGGTTTGCCTTCAAGGGAAGGTCCAGGAGGGGAGTGCCGCTGGCTGTCCAAGTGAGGTGCTTGATCTGTGTTTCTGGAGCAGTTTTGGGAGAGGTGGCAGTGATGAGTGGTGGCTCTGGCTGCTGCCCCTTCACTGGAGGCTCATCACATTGTTCTAAGCATATGAATAACAGAAAGTTATTATTAGTATATTAACTGGTTCTTTGCTCCCTTTTTGTGCTCATTTTGAAGACCAGTTCATAATGCTCTTAAAAAACCCCACTTTTTGAGGAAACAGATGTGCTTTCCTGAGAAGTTACTGAATGCGCTTATGTAGCAGATATGTTAACATAAGGGGCATCTTTTCACCACCCAGTGAATTACAATACTCACATGTGTTGTTATCTTTTTATGGTAATTTTTGTGTGTGTGTACTAATATCTTATAAGACATCATACCAGAAAAAAAAAAAAAATTATTTTCTGAGACTGGAAATATAAAGCCTTATATAAGTGTCTGTCTTGAGTGTTGTTTAAGAACAGTGAAACCATGAGGGTATTTGAAGACTTAACACCAAATGAGCTCAGCCATTGATTTTATCTCTGTTGTATGTTGTTGTTGTTGTTGTTGCCCCATTAATGTTCATGAAACAAGTTTGCAAGTGGTTTAGTTGAATCCTAAGAAACTGAATATACTTGGGATACTTTTCTGTGACAGTTCTGCTATTTTCCCTAGCTGATCAAACTGGGTTAGATGAGGGTGAGTTCCTAATGTTAACTGAAACAGCAATTAGGCTACATCAGTGAGCAAAGTCCCATACTTGTCACTCAGAGAAGCAGCCTGGAAAAGGCAGGATATTTTCTCTTCAGTTTTACCAATCCCCACTCCCAGTGGAAGTCACATATAGGTATAGAGTTTGGGGACTCATGGACTGAGTACTATAGTATGAAAATATAAATCTACTGTATTTTAGTTGGTAAAACTTAGTTTATACTTATATTGATATTTTTAGAAAGCACTTTAGAAGTATATTTCTATAAGTACCGATAATGTTTTTGGTATGTATAAATTAAGCATATAGGTTAATACCATCATCATAAAGTACTTATGAAAATCTATAGTAAGGAAGCTGAATGTGGGCAAGCAATATTGCCAATGGCATTTAAATTTATGTGGTAAATTTACTAACATGGTGCTAAAAAAATGTACAGTATCTAATTAGAGAAGAAAATCCTTCACTTCACATGCATTTTATTTTATACAGCAAGGACAGTCATTCCTCCTGTGAAGTTTATGTTGGTTGAAAGCATAAATTTTACTGATATGTATACAGGTTTTTGTTCCCAGTGGTGAACACTGTTACATTTAGAAAATTGACAAAATCAATGGCAATAAACCAGAGATCAATTTAAATTTCACATTTAGCTACTTGTTTTAGAGTCTCTCTGAAATTTACAATCACTCACATGTTTTATGTTTAGAAGAAATAGATGAATACAGCTGCTGTCCATTTGTAGCAGTTGTTTCCTAAACCTGTCAACTGAGGGTGTGTGTGTATATAAATACATATATAAAATTACACATAAGATATAGTAGATGTAACACTGTTGTTCTGCCATACCATTCTTTGCTCTCTGCAGGTTGTTTTTTTAATCTGCTGAGAGCATTAGAGAATGGTCACTAATAAGCGTTATAAAAATAATGAATAGCAATAGTTTTAGATACCCAAGCTTTCTAAGTTGCTAATTTACTATCCCATTCCACAATAGCTGTCACTATAAAATCAGGTCACTATAGAGGTAAGAATCTATAAATATAGTGCCTATGTCATATCCCATCATCTCCAAAAGGATCATGCTCTCTGTCTGTTTAAAGACGTTTACATATTCCTTAAAATACATGTATGATAAATTAAGCACTCTTTTCCAGGCCCCCTTAAATGGAAGGAATTGAAAACACAATAATGATATAATTAATTGCAGTCTTATTCTTTTAGAAAAATTACACCTTTTTCGATTAGTGTGAAATATAAGTGTCAAATCAGTAATAAAATCCTGATCAATAAAACAATAATAACGATGTTGTTAAAAGCGGACCTAGAAAGGTGTTCATGGCAACGTATTTTAGGGGTTAGAAACCCTTTTAAAATAAACGGATTTCATCTTTACACTATGTCATCTAAATCATTACAATGTTTGTGTATACAATTATCATCTGACGATAAATTGCAGCTATTGAATGGATTAAGTTTGAACTTCTTGACCTCATAAATCTGAGTTTGTCATAGCTTTAGCAAATGCTTGTGTAACAATCACTTGATTACATGGCAGAGCAGATGTATGTATGTTAACTGGAAAATATGAAAGGACCAGGGTAATTCAAAGTTCATTGGAAGAAGCCTATAAATGTCTGGCAATATCATGTTAACGCATTCTCAATATACCTTTATAGTTATAAGCTGGTATCAGTTTCTATTTTATTTTTCCTCCCATTTTAATGTGAGATTTAAATATAATAGGCAAAAAGATAAAAGTGAAAAGTAAAATCTTAGTCATGATTGGCAGAGAATTTAATGGAACATGGAGTGTGAAATATTTTGGTAAAATCTAGTGAGCCATGTTCTCAAGAAATCATTAAAAAGGATCAAAATAGCAAACACAAGCAAATATCAACATGGAAAAAGCAGAAACACATTGTTGAAGTGGAAAGATGTCATGATAAAGCCCAGGCCATTTGAAGAAAGAGTAGCTGTATATTTCTGCAGGATTATTTTAATCTAAGGGTCAGATCCCACAGATGGGGATTACTGATGGGTGTGATGTTATTCATCTGAAATAGGTATGGACATAACATGAGTGAAGACCAGGACTGCATCTCCAATTTTTTTTTTTTTTGCTTTGTGTTGGAAAGGCTGGTCTTTTTTTCAGTAGGTACTGACAACCAAGAGAAAGGAATAGATAAAAATAATTAATATTACCCACTAGTGCTTGTAGTTAGGGGTCACAATTTTGTTATTGGACCAATTTTTCAAAAAACTTTGTATACAAAGTTTCTCCATGTGCCCCCTGTGTCTCTGCTTCTGTCTTCTCATAAACAACATAATTGAATACTTGTTATGTGTAAAATCAGGCTCAAGTTATTTGGTTTCATAAATCATTTTGTAGGCTGGCAATCGTTTGTAAAATTAGTTCAAAGATTATGGTAACATCTGGTTGATTGTCAGAATCCCACTGGTACTAAAGTCGGGTTGGACTGATTTGATTTTGGCCAAAACATTCGGCTGTAACAATGCAATTAAATCTTTATACGCGGCTGGGTCAAAACTGATAAGTGATTTTTGGCCATTTTAACAGTATCCCAATTTGTGATATAAGAAAAATATTTATTTAAATAGTTGGTGGGGTTTTTTTGTCGTTGTTTTTAATCTTACATAGTCTTTCAAAGCTTTAATTTTAATATTTTTTTAAGAATCTCATGTTGAAATCAAACCCTCCTATGGTATTATATGTAATTAAATCCAAGAAAAATTTCTTTTCATGTTTTCATTTAAGCATTAAATTATTTAGTTTTGGCTCCCACTGGAAAATTATTTTTTTTTTTCCTTAATTTCTTAGCTGACTGATGTAATGTAAAAACCTCCAGCTCTTTGAATAAGAAGAGACATGTTCACAGAGTGCACACCCACCGAAAGGTATGTGTAGTGTAACTGCATTCTGTGCTCTCCACGTCTCTTCATATTTTTGTTCAGAATGCCTTTGGAAAAAGATTTTCCTCTTTGTGAGAAATACCGTGCTTAACAAGTGTCACTTGAAATTACTATTTTTGTATGCTCCTATGAGAAATATTTGCAAGTAGTGCAATCGTGCTGCTCTTTTTGAACAGGTCTGCTATACCCAGACTTCAGAACAGGGACTTGAAGGTTGGTGAGGGTACAGCCTTTATGTCATAATGTGCCTTTTATTGTGAAAACCTTCAAAATCTAGCCAGGTTATACACTGACAGAAATTGAGGTTTGCACTTGAACGACAAAGACTTTGATATTTAGCAGCTAAAATTTCCATATGTTCTGTCACTGCCGAGTAAAGCTGAGCCTCTCTGCAGAGCAGGCAGAGCAGCTGCCCCCGCACTGAGCCGCCGAACGCGTCCTTCCCTTCAGCAGCTCCGCTGCCAGCGGCACTGGGGCAGCTCTGCCCCCAGATTATATCAGAATACATTCCTATAGCTGTTCCTAAACTTAGTGAATTTAGTATTGAAATATCAAGAGTAATTAAAAAACCCCCAAAACAAAAAAAAAAACCAAACCCCAACAATGTAATATTAATAATATTAATGCCAAAGTTTTACTGTAGGAATTTTCCTTTGTCATTTAAGTTGAAGGTAGGCTCCTTGGGTTGCAGTGTTCCTCCATGGCCATCCCTCTTCTGAATTCAAGATTTATCTGCCTCTAAATAGTGAGGGCTGTTTTTCAATTTGAGGTAAATCCTTAGGATGTAAATTGTCTTTACTTCAAGGATGTCAACTAAGTGACAGTTTTCACTACTGGAGGATACTGCTCTGATATAACACTGTGCAAAGTGCAATAGAAACCACTCTGTATGGGAAATCTCCCTGTTGCTGGTGGAGGAGTCTCTGTGAAGTCCCTTGTAAAAACACCTGGGATTAGGTTGGTTGTTTGCTTAATTTTTCTTTTCATCTTCAACTATGTGGCTGCGGAGAGGTTAATTTTGAAGGCATTACAAAATCATTTATCTAGCTGTTGAAGTGGAAGTCTGACTTAATTTGTGCTATGCCTTCACATTGAAAAATAAATTTAAAAAATAAACTGTCACAGAGATAATGTTGCAGTATCACTTGAGTTGCCAGTGAGCAATATTCTATATCATAAGAAAAAAATATACATATTTTGCCACAAGCCTCTGATCAGTAGACACTCTGAGCAGAATGAGCATAGCAACTACATTATCTTTCACCCTGAGGTTAAGGTCATTGTCAAGGATTTGAGGACAAGCTTGTATTGCAGCTGCCTGCATTTAGAGCTGTCAAAGCTTAGAAAAACCTGCCTGATGGACACGTTCTTGTTTTGTATCTTTTTTTTTTTTTTTTTTCAAAAGACCTGCAGTCCTATGAGAGATTTAATTAAGACCAGTGCAGAAATCTCTAAGAAAAGAATAGCACCTTTAAGTACCTGTAGCTGTTTTTCATTCTGATCCTGTGAACTCCTACAACTGAATTTAGTGTAAGAGAAAACAAATGACTAATGAATGGTACCTACTCTCCAGACTAGCTCCCCATTCTTTGCTGATGCAGTGGTTGAAAGGAAAGACTCACTAAACTTCCAGCTTCGGAGGGGCTTGTTTCACGGATATTCAGATCCCAACAAAACAGCTTGCTGAAGCCCTTAACTGTATTACAATTGGCCTCTTAATGAACAGATGAACTTTTCTTTTCACCGTTTCAAGTCAGTTATCCAAGACTAAAGGGTAGCATGGCTATTTCATTTCTGACCTGCCTAACATATAATTAGAAGGTTCCTAGAGGTACTTATAATTGAATTATGGGGTGTTTCATGAGCATTCTTGCTAGTAGGTAGAGATGTAAAAAGCAAAGCTCATCTGGAATGCATGCAGGGAAAGTGGGTGATTTAGTAGGTCTGTATATTGCCTGAAATATTAGATTACAAGTATGAGTCAAAAATGTACTGGTTAAAATTTATTTTTATTAGGAAAATTATCCTAAGTCTATAGCACCAATTTCTGTGACAGTATAACTGGATACAGCTCGATTGATTTTAGTGAAGCTCTACTCATTTATACCTAACTCAGGTTAGAGAAGGGTCCATTGAATTAGTCCCAGCCACATATTTATCAGACATGAAACATTCAGCTAATCTCTTGGAGCCCTGTAATTGGCTAACATAAAAAATTACTGGATGATTAAAATTACAGTTGACTTTCAGGTTTGTTGTCAAGTAGATATGAAATGTGGGGAAATAACTTAAAGGGTCCAATTTTGTGCTTTCTCTCCAATGTTTATAGATTGGTTGTCAGATGCGCCGTCCTTGTAGGGTAGCAACCCACAATTGCTCTCAGCAATATGTTTCCCTCACCTCCTGTAGAAACTGCTGCTCTCAGTGCATGGACAGGATTATTTAGCTAAATGTCAGTTTGGAAATGCAGGAGTATTACTAGAGGGGAAGGACAGCACCCTTCTGATGTGACCAGTGTTATCCTTTGCATCATTCTGGTTTTGGTGTAGGTTCCAGTTCCTCTCTTTCAAAATGCTGTAAAGCCCAAAAAAAAAAAAAAAAAAATCTTACTAATCTGTACTTTGACTATAGATAGCTAAATAATAGGCTATTTCATCCTGTCAAGGATGCTTTTGGAACAGGAGCAATTAGTGTTTAGACAACAAGAATACCTGCCAGATAGACTTGGTTTGTTTAAAAGAAAACAAAAAACCCCCCACCCTGTTCTTTTATCAAAATATGAACTTGCCTTATCTGATCCAACTCCCTTGTAATATCTATGCAATTTTGCCCCAAAGATAAATTGAAGACTAATCAAAACCCAGAAATCAGTCTGTTTACCATTCAGTAGCAATCTCTGCAGAAATGTGGAGAAGAAATAAGAGGAAGGTTGAGAAGTAAAAACATTGACCTTTCCAGCTGCAGAGGAGGCAAAATTAAGGTCTCAGGCCATGATGTGCTGCGCAATGGAGTTAGGGTCAGGGAGCCACCTACCCCCATTCCTATGGGGTTCCTATGGAGTGGGAGACTGTGATGGAGATTTGCAGTTTCTCATTTAGAAACAGACTAGTCTTAGTATTTAGAGTGTCATATTTATGAATTGGTAAATGATAGCAAGAAAGCCTTTTTATAATCTAACTATCTGATAAGGGGAAAAATTGTCTTTTTTTTTTTTTTTTATGAAGCTGATAACTCTTTCAGCTACCTTCAAGTACAACTGCAGAGAAGAACTGGAGAGTATTGTTTTTCCTATGATACATTCTTCACAGAAAAGCTTTGTCCCATCTTACCTTTTATACAAAGAGCACATTGATAAACTTGGCATTCCTACTTTACTATACTTCAAATAAAGAGTATTTAAAAATTATCTATCATTTTCAAGTATAATGACCTGTGAATGTTTACTAAGGATCTTCAAATAGTTTCTGATCTGTTACCTAACAAAGCACTGAATAACGTCAATACATGCATTGTGCTGTATGCCAGCTGAATTAGATTAAGTTATATTGATTGGTTAGCAATGCAAATAAAACCTGATACCCCTTTTCTGGCATCAAAAAACCATAAATCTGTTTGTATTGTTCCCTTCTGGAGATCTCATTTGCTGAACGATCTTCTTGTTGACATTGACAGTTCCTCTGTCTTTGATATAATCAGTATCTTAAATGTAAAACCAAATGCAGACTGGGCGTTTTAGAGATTTGTAACTTTGTCTTTTTTTTTTTTTTTTAATGATTAGCTGTTATTCATTTCAGTTTGAAGTCTCTTTGACTGGTAAAAGTATAACCTTAAGTAGCTGATACCAGAGTATCAGTATACTTGTCAGGTATGGTAATAGTAGATATGCTTACTTTAAGGTTAAAAATCATTGCATTTCTGAAAGATGTTTAGTAACAAGTTGCATCTGCCTCGTGTTGGTACAGCAAGTCTCTGAGCACAAAAGATAGGCAGCAGGCTCTGGGGATCACAAGTTTCCCTTTACCTAGTGGCTGCCTGTTAACATGACTTGAAGTTGCTGTCAAAGCTCTTGCCACTCGAATGAAGCCACCACAGCACTGCCTGAAGCATGAGTGGATTTTTAATTTGTAACATAATGGCTCTATACATTTTAAAACTATGAAAGATTTCAGTCTTCTTTGTAATATTTCCTTCATGCAGAGGAGGTCACCATTCTAGAGATTTCTTCCCTCTTCTCCTCTTTCTCCCCAGCTGGCCCCTAATCCAGAGTACCTCATCCATATTATGTAAGAATAGAAATCATATTCACCTCTCTCTATTTTAATGTATATATTATGCTAGAAACCCAGGATCAAGTCCTCAGCAGTATTTTCTATCAAGTATGGAAAAGACAATGTGGCAAAAAAAGCATCAATGCAAAGTAGGGAAAGAGGAATATGAAATAGTAAAAGAGGTCTTGTCTCATGTGCAGCATCAAGACCACAAATAGGGCTACACACTGTCTTCCCGGGACCTGTACTTCAAAGAGGATGGGGAATACCTATGAGATTCCAAATAGAGACATGAGAAGGGATACAACCCTTTTTTTGACCCATGTTTTTGGCCACATTTGTAGGTCTACAGTGCTTTCAAACTACAAGTGGGTCCTCATCAGCACAGGAGAAAGCAGATACAGAAGGCGAATTCCCCTTGACATGTAAACATGTCTGATTTTTCTCCTACTTTGGTGCCTATTTGTGGGAACTCCAATGGAGAGAGTCTGGTTTTTAGTCATTCATCTTCAGTACTTGTCTGTGTATTACCAATATTTATGACACTTTCGGAGACCCATGCTGTCAACAGTACACTGCTGCTTTGCTCATGTTCTGTTCTCTCTCTTAAATTATACTGACAGTAAAAAGCATTCCTTTAACATCTGAGCAAATCCACAAAATGACAATTTTAGGTCCTTACAAAAAATTAGTTCTCTTCTCACTATTTCTCTTTCCTTTAAGTTGATGTTAAGGAATGGATTGTTGTTTTGCCATTTTTTGTTCTCTTTAGAGCCTTTGTCATAAGACTAAAACATTAGAACCTCAGCGGCTCAGGAGGTCTGTATCCAAAGTTCTTTTGCAAAGTGGACTGAGGAGTCTGGGTTGGTTTGTAGAAATATTTTGTCCTTTTTTGAAAGGCAAAATATTAATTTATTCTTATAGCAATCATGGTAAAAATCAGATTAAGTATTGCCAAGAAGCTATTTTTATAATCATTGTAATTCACATCTCCTCATTCCCTTAATTCCTCTTCTTGCTGCAGACATCTAGACATTCCCAGTCAGAACATGCAAGTCTTTCCTTAAGTCTTATTTCTTCAAACAATTAAAAATGTGCACTTGTTAAAATATTGAGCTCCTCTGTTGAGTTTTTTCTGTTTTTCTATAGCTGCTGAATATTTTAACAGCTTTCAAACTGTATACTTTTGTTAGTTTTCCTGAAAATGCCTTTGCCCACTAAAACCACCCAATTCTCCTGTCTCCAGCATTGCTGTAGAGAGCCACTGACCACCACAATTGCTTTGCTGGGTGAACACATCCCATGCAACAAAGAGAGATCCACAAATTCCCACATAAGGCTTTCAACAAACTTGTACATTGGTTTCATCTGAGTGAAGATGTATGATATACATCAAGAATTTTGGAGATCCAGGCTGTGTTCTCATATGCTTCTTATGGTATTTTTAGGTATTAGTGATGTCTTCATTCTATCAATCTATGAAAGAATTGTTTCCTCTTTTTAAGAAATAAAAATGTAATAATTTTTCTAAAAGCAGAGATTCCTGAAAACTTCCCCACTGTCATTATTTTTCTAAATTAATGGTAATATTTATGAGGTTCACCCTATTGCATTTACCATATTTAATAGAGAGGAGGGTTTAGAATTATTATTTCATCACATTTCTAAAAGCATCATCATGAGATGCTCTTCTATGACTCTGAAGTCCTTATTAGGTAATGGTTATCCTTGAGTTGCACCAATAAACTTTGTATGACTAAATATTTATAGCTGCCTGTAGTGCAGAAGAACCTAAGGACTGCTTGAAGGTCTAATTCAATGCCCTGTTATTTGAATGTTCAGTATGTGGGTGACTGAACACGTGAGCAAGAGGTGATGATTTTATAAGGTGCAAGCATCGCTCAAGCGTGTGCTTCTTCTAAAGTGTTGAGGAATTGGGCAGTTTATCTCAGCTGCATGCACTGAGAAAAGTGACATCTTTGTATTCAGCAAAGAAGTTTGGAAGACCTTAAGGTGCCTCTCAGAAGCGTCAAACTGGACACTCGTAATTGCAAATTTTTACTGTCTTGGCTTTGGTATTTGCAGTGACTGAAGCTGATGCCAGTATAATTTCACTGACTGCAGCAGCCATGCAAAGCAATGAAGTTGCTTTATTTGTTTTACGACTTTTAATTTCTTTGTAAGCTCTTTTTAGCCTTATAGACATTGGATATGCCACTCAGTCATGCTGTACAGTTTCACTGGTTCTTAACTGAGCCGATAGTCTTTCAGTATAATCTTTTCAGTCTCTGTAATATTAGTTTACCATCACAGTTAGTCCAGTAAGTGAACTGCTTTTCCTTCTTTCTAACAGGGAATATTTGCTACCCTGTGGGGTTTTTTTAAAGTGTTCCCATCTCCAGCTTACATTTCTCTCTGCTTCTTGTTTCTTTATTTAAGAAATTACTATTCTTTCCCGTTTTCCAGTCACTGCCTTTCTCCTTATTATTTCTTTCTGGCTCAGTGCATTTACCTGCCAGCTGCTTCCCTTTGAATTTTTTCAGCTTCCTTTGTATTCTTTCTCCACCCATCTACCAGTATAATAATATATCCTGTTGCAACAAATGTGTCTGAGCCCATGTACAGTAGTTAATCCACGAATTTCTGTAAGGTTTTTCATGTATGACTTGCTCTGCACATGCGACTGTAAAATTATATTTTAATTTGTTAAAACTTCTGATAGTTTCTAATATATCAAATCAGGTTAAATGAAACTGTTTTTCAAATCAAAGCCTGTATGTAGAAGAAAATTGTAAAGACTATCGTTGCGCCTTATTGAAGGCTCACAGAAAGTTTTCAGCCATCTCAAAGCTATCAGTATTCATTTTCCACACTGAGCCTTATGAATCCTTATGTTTATAACACTTCTCAACTGGAATAAATCTTCCAGCTGATTATCACAGCATTTGGCACAGTGCCACAAGCAGTTCTGGGAACAGTATTCAATCAATGTGTAAACTAGTGAAATGCCAGGAACTTTTGAAAGACCATGAAGGATGATTAGTTAGTAAAGAATAAACAGTGTTCAAATGTTGAGTATAGGTACTAGCTAACACTGGGCTGCGAGAGGAATTTTTCCATGATTTAAAATTAATATATAACTTATAATTTAGGCAGGTATTTATATTTTATCTCACACTCCAACATTTATTTAAATGAAGCCAGGTATATGGGGTAACACTTTAAAAGAAATAAACACTTTGATTGTACTGTAACATGGCTGTATTATCAACGATTAGCTCACCCTTTATTTATAGTTCAATAGGAAACTAATGGAATATTAAAAATAAATTAAAAAATAACAAACACATTTGAAAAATCTTCAGGAATTAACATAATAAAAAATCTCTTTTAGTCTTACTAGAATAGTCATGCCTTAGATAGTTGTAATTTATACGAAGTTTCAGTGTCTGATTTTATTCTCATAATGAGAATGCATCCTTTCTAAGTTAATATTACTCATACTATTGGGGGAAAGGATTTTTTTTCTGTCTCCATATGTTTGAAAGAATCCAGTTTTCAAGCAGTAATAGACTTCTGCATTTCCCTCAGAATTTAGTGCTCTTCTGAAGCACTTGCCTAAATCCTAAATGCCCAAATAATCCTCAAGTCTCGGGGGACAGAGTTAGTCCTATAGACTTATATAATAAAGTTCTGGTTTCTACAGCTTACATACAGTGATGCCTTTCACTTAGGCATGCCCATTCCAGTATTGATGGGATCCATGGGGGTTAATTAAGGGCAGTTTATAATCTTTAGGAGATCTTAAATTTTCCCTTAAATATAATAACTGGCCTCATATGCAGAGCTAAACGGTTGAAATATGTGACTGCTGTCTCCTAGAGCAGCATTTCTATAGAGAAACTATTTTTCAAATGATGCACCAGACTTTGTCTCCCTGTTTACTAGCTGGGCATATCAAGAGCTAGGTGGAAAATCAAAGCCCAATGTATTTTTGTATTATTTGAAAGAGCTACGTTAAGTAGGCAAAGTATGTGCTGACAGCCTCTCAGACACACTGTGGTAGCACAGAGTCAGTCTGTTGCTGCATCCTGCCTACTGTTTGGTGCATAAAAATAATATCTGCCTTACGTGTGACAAGAAGGTGTCAGGATAGTCTCTTGGTGAGGCTGGAGATGGGAGACGTCTATATGCTTCGTGCTATATCGTTACATTTATAGACAACTGTAAATATAATACATCTGAACTCTGCCTCACTACAGGAAGAAATATGTAGGCTTGCATTCCTCTCACAATAGCATTTAGTTCTGTAAGTCCAAAAACTGCACAGGGTCGTGCACTGGTTTTATTAGATCTCATAGTTTTATATGTCTATACCCAAAAGGTCAAATCAGCTGCATGGCTTTTCCCATGATCTCATGATGTGTGTCAGTAATTACCATGCAAAAGCAAAATCTTTGAAAAATATTTGGATAATAGAAGAGTTCAAGTTTTCTATTCTCAGGAAGAATTTGTAGTCATCTTTTAAGCAGTGCTTTACAGTAGTTACACTATATTCCAAGTGGGAATAAATATATGTTTTCTAAGGACAAGAGTAATATTATGACAGAAAACATAATAAAACATTGAATTGGCAAGATGCAACAAAATAGGGGTAAAAAGAGGACTGTTCAGTCTGGTTTGAAATCTCTAATTTAATACACACTGTGTAAAGATGTTACAAAAATAAGAAACTAAAGTAAATTACAAGTGTGCAATGTACACAAAGCTGATGCCCTCCAGCAAATAAGATGTTTTGCCATGTATATCCCTCTTCGAAACATCTGCCTTTCTTATTTATGCACAGAAGTGCTGTATCTCACTTTTTTTCTTTAAGTCTTCATGCATTTAGGATTTTGCTGTAATACCTTATTGGATGTTGCATTGAGATGAGAGCGAGGAACAGAAAAGTGATGGGGTGAGCGTGTGCACAGGTGTTTGTGTACAAGAGGCTAAGAGGGTGATTTGGAAGTACCCAAAACAGACTTAAAACCAACAACAACAATTGTGTTTTAAGATACTTTAGTGTATACCCTTAACAGTAGATTTTCTTTCTAATGGATTTGACTTTTTTAATCTATGAAGAAGGTTAAAAGTGGTATCTTTGAATAGCTAGTGTATATCTAATTCTCGGAGTTTTTTTCCCCTTCATGATGTGGAAATGGTTTCAATCCCTTTTAATATTCATTTAATGTCAGTGCGATATATATTGCCACCTTACTGCATTAGTAAAAAATGTGCTTATGTGCTATGATTCTCTTATGATAGAAGCATAAAATCTCTGAGGGATCAAAGTCCACCAACATTCACCCTCCTGAAACAGTAGGAAATTGATCCTGTGAGAGATGCTCACCTAATGCTAACATATTATTATTATTTATTATAGCACTAACAGTGTGCTAGGTGCATTAGACGCCAGTATGAAGATGAGGTCCTTGTCCTGGAGTGGCTTCAATCTCTGGGGTGATCTTGCAAACACTTAACTGTATGACTAACTATATACGCATGAAAATCTTTCTGACTCACATATTTAAGTGATTTTTTTTTTCCTTACATAAAAGACATTCCACAGGTCTACTAATTAAACTTAACATTTCTCCTCTGCATCAGAGTGCGTGTGCATACAAAAAGGGGAAAGGATCAAACTCTTCCAGTACCTTTTGATTGTATGGAAGTTTTATTAGAAAAACACCACTTCTTTTCAATCTGTGCCTCTTATTTCCCCACACTGTATTTCCCACTTAATATTTTACAGCCAGTAAAGGCTATATTTTGTTATGCACTTTTATTAAAACAAAGATCTTACTGACCACAGTGAAATTCCCGAAAGGCACTGCTGTTGGACCATAGTCCACAGAGGCAGTTATGTAAACCAGCTCAGAAAAAGGACATACATTATATTCTGTCATGTATATGTTAGGGTTATTCGAATGGCAAATTCTGGTCTAAATCCAAACTAAAATAAGTTTTGCCCAGACCTCCCTAAGACCTCATTCTTTTAACCCTTCTGTGTTTGCGTGCTTGCTTCCAGTGTAACAAGGATTTCTTGCAGAGCATCACCATCATTTCTGGCTGTGATGCCAAGGTCTCGCAGAGCAGAGGCTGGCATCTTGTTATCTGCAGTGAAATTGTCAGAAGATATCAGCACATGAATTCACTTCTCAGTGAAATTATTCAGGAGATATCAATACGAGTGTGGCAGTTCTGTTAATTTGCATTGCCTAAAATCATATGGTTTTGTTGCATGTTGTTGGATGTCATAATAGCTTTCATTTGTGAAACATCTTTTTTTCAGAAATCCCAAAGATGTTAGCAAATGTGAATAACATAAATCTCCTAGTTTTGGACATATGAAGCTTTGAGATTGCCAATCCCTTTTTCAAATGCTGATGAGAGAGGGATGTAAATCACTGTTTTGGTTTAGCTTTTTATATGTCTGTTGCTGGGTTTTCACTCTACTAGTCATAATGCAGTGCAGTCAATGGGTTGATGCAGTGGGACTGATGGACTAGGCTGGCTTTCTTGACTCCCCCATTTATGTCTCAGTCACCAGACTCTGCTCTTTCTCGCATATCTGATGCAAGATTTTGCCCTGCTGACTATTGAGTCCTGATTGTGGACAGCAGCACTTTGAAATGGACTTCTACTTCCCATGTCATGTGTAATCAAAACCTCTACTCATCCAAGTTATGTTTTCTGTATTTAAAAACAAAAAGATAGAAAACACAACAAACTAACAACATGCAAAATATATTGATAATGAGAACAAGTTTATAATTACTAAATGCAGAGGGAGATATCAAAGCTGTGTTCTTCAAAAAGGATATTATTTTGTAATTAAAAAGAACTTCAAAAGACAAAAGCTAAAGACATGTTCATTATAATGTGCATTAAGTGCAGTTGAAACACCATTTGAGTAAAACAATGCTTGGTAACAGGGAGGAGAATTTAGAAAGAAAAATTAAAGCAACTCAGTGCTAAGGGAAGCAAGTCCAATTATATTTGGAGAATTATGTTTTCTTAATATCGGCGTTATAAAATTATTCTCTGCATTATTTATTCTACAAGTCTTAATTGCTAAATATTAGGTGATTGATTCTCACAAAAGAACAAGCGCTCGGTGGAACATATTCTGAGCTGGTTTGGTTCATACTTATCATAAAAATGAAAACTGCTGGAGCATAAAGAACTTACAAAAAGAAAGCATTACTGTGGATTTAGTACAGTTGGTGTTTGATACACTGAGTTGTATTCATCACATATACTGTGTCAAGACATTGCTTACAATGCACCGGATCACATTACAGGCCATAAGCAAGCACGATATTTAAATGGAATGATGCATTTGGTATCATTCTGAGTTAATTCTTCTATAATAAAGTATAAAAAAAGCAACTAGCATCCATTTACACATAATCTTTCTTTAAACTTATCTGTATTTAACTGTATTTTTCTCGTCAGCTTAGAAAGAGAAAGTATAACTGAGAAGCCACCAAATTTTAAAAGGGTATTACAAAGACATTTAGTGAGGACATGCTATTTGTTGGCTGTTTGATGGCTATAATGTTTAAGCGCATCACAAACACAAATGGGCTTATTTCACGTCTTCCCGAGTCCGGGAAGCATTAATAATACTCCCATTCACATGCAGGGACCAAAGAAATAGAGTGCGATTGGGTGACGTGCCTGTACCATGTGGGGAATCTGTGGTGCAGCTGAAAATGGAACCAGATTTCTTTTATTGTTTCAACTGTTGCTGTTAATGTTTTTAACTGTTTTTGGTGCCTGGCTAAAGGATGCCTCTTCCCCCGTTAAGCCTATCTACCCACCTAGATGCTGTAGTTGACTGTCAATATGCAAATCCAGCCTCCTCTTCAGTTTTAGACATATCAAGGGAGACATAAGTGCCAGTGGTGCTCTGGGAATAGCTGTGTTGTGTTGTGCCTGTTGGAGGGTTCCCCAGTCTCGTTACACACAACAGGAGCTTTGTTGCTCTTTGCTAGGGCCGTTGCTTTACCCTTCTCGTGCAGGACATAGCTCACCCTTATGGGGTCACCCGACATAGGTGACTTGAAACTCGTCTCATACTTTGCCTGAACGGGGAAACTACATTTTGGGTTGTTCTGCAAGATTAGCAGTTCCCAGGAAAACCTTTCTGGTAAATGTTCCATAGGTAAAATAAGAATCCATGTATAGGCTAAGCTGCTGGTCAGCAGCCCCCTGCAGCTATATACTACTTCTGCTTGAAAGAATGACCTAAAATATACCTCTTTTTGCAAAGTTTTATCAGTATGTATCTTCATTAAAAGCTTCTTTTCTCAAGAATACTGATGATTCCCCCCCCCCCCCCCCCCCCCCCCCCCCCCTTACTCAATATTTTTAACTCACCACCCCTGCTCCTCTCAGTGTGGGAGGCGGGGTTGTAGTACCGGGAGGAGGAAAAAAAAGAGA
>JANIJG010008768.1:0-12198 GCA_024611175.1 Megaceryle torquata
CTTTTCTTTTCTTTTCTTTTCTTTTCTTTTCTTTTCTTTTCTTTTCTTTTCTTTTTCTTTTTCTTTTTCTTTTCTTTCTGTCTGTCTGTCTTTTTCTTTCTCTTGGGATTACTTCTATGATTTAGGTATTTTCCTTCATGAGATAGGCTGAGACCACAAAATATATTTCATAGTGGTCACCACACAGCGTGTCAGGAAATCATTCTGGGCTATTCCCTGATAGGCTGCATATTAATGAATTGCTTAGAAATATTTGCTTTGTGATCGTTCTAATAAAACAACTTCACGTTATTTTTTGAAAGAACATGCAAGAGTTTGCAAAGGAGTGCCACTGTGTCCAAAAAACATAGGTAATGGTGTGACCAAAAATCATTCTTAAGCTCAGAATTGATAATTATAAGGTAGCTCAGATTTTCAAATTAGCCTGAGAACTAAAATAATATATACCACATACTGTGACTAAGTGTAATAGCCTAAAGGAAAATTAAATGCTAAATAAGAGAAAACAAAATACTACTTAGGTAGTATTATTATTAGGTAGGATTATAAAAAAATATATTCTCATAGTTGAACATTTCATATTATGAGGATTAATTGGTTAAGCTTTTTTCCCTCCTTTGAAGAACTGTTAAATCTATCCCTCCAAAGCCATGCATGTTCTCTGGAATTCCTCCTTAATAGACCATTTGCTAAAAACCATGCCAGTATCATCTCCAAACTGATAGAGTTGAGTCGTTTAGCTCCCCTAAAATGCATTGTCTACTGCACTAAAATTAGATGTCTAATTTTATAGAGAAGCACTCTACCAAAACCATGGTAGGCTACAGGAAAACTGTAATACAGCTATTTGAAATCCACTAAAAGAGCAAATGCCAGGTCAAGCTCTGCGACAGCTGGAAAAATGTGTTCTTCCTTGGTCCTAGGATTAAATATCAAGACCCTGAAATCCTTTGCTGGAAGAGCTTGCCATGATAATCTGTAAATACTAAACCAAAATACTAAACCCTCTTTAAATCAAATCAACGGGTTTTTCCCCATGTAATTTTCTGTGTCACTGAAATTCATACAGATTATAGAGAAAATGGAAAAGACTGTTCATTGTTCATTAATGAACCACAATTACAGGTATAAAAGGAAACAATTTTCTTAATGTCTGCATGCTCCTGGAATGTGATTGATGGTTGCTGTTACTAAAACAACGGAGAAAAAATCACTTAATGACAAAATAATCTTTTTGTTAGGCTGCAGAGATGTCACAGATATTGCTTTCCTCTAAAGTGTGCATTCTCACTATCAGACCCCCAAAGGATTTCTAGGAGTTTATTACCAATCTGTTCCTTCTATATAAAGAAACACTGTTCAGGGAGGAAGCAGAGGCACACTAGAGATTCTAGCTAAAAAAAACCCGACCAACAAACAAATAAACAAACAAACAAAAAAAACAACAGACACAAAAGAAGAGGAAAAAAAAAGATTTCTTGTATTGAAAAGACTAAAAGCAGAAAAGGTTAATATGCAGATATCTATGTAATCTGCACATCCATCTCTGCTCCTAATTGACTTCATTAAATGAAACCGCTTTTAAAATGGGGTTAGATGAATGGGATTGCATACTGTGATTACCTGTGAGAGCAGGAGAATGGACTCCACATCCCTTTTGGTTCCATGTTTCTATGACTACTGCTGTGACTAGGAATCAGACAGAACAAGGCCGGCCTCCCTGGTGTACCTATCATCATGGTATCTGGGTACCACCAAATAGAATTGCCTTCTGTTAAAAGGCATGGACTTTGTGTCATGTACAGAGTAAATAATATTAATTTTAATAAAGGTTATTGGGAGAAAGGCATCAAGCTTCTATCATTATCATGAGAGCATCTTCCTTATCACATTTCTGTATATTTTTCTTAATGTAATTATTTGCTATTGAAAATTATCTCACTTATAAATAAATCTTTTTTAACCTTACAGTGGGGAGAAAGGAGCCACAAAGCAGTTTCTTAAAAGAAGACATTGTACTTAAAAATTCCCATTACTAGTATCTTCACAATACTTATGGCTTTATGGCACAAGTCTCAACTTGTCATCTTTGTTTATTGTATTATGACATGCTTTAGCTATGTTTGTAGGGATGACAGCTATCTCTTCATTTTTGTTGGTAATAAAATAGAAATATGAAAGGTGACTATAATTAAGACTACACACTGAACAAACCTTAAAGGACAAATAAGAACTCCCGAAGCCAACTGATATTAGCTGGTTGTATTTGCACAAGCATTCATTATCGTATGTAGTCCTTGACCATTATATGGCTCCCCAGGACTCAAACTAAGCCACACACATTTCACTCACTTGAAAAAGGAATCTATTTAATACTTTTGTCCGCAAGGAATGGTTAGGAGCTGCTTGTGCAACTTGGCAACAGAAAAGCAAAAGGAAGGAGCTTTGGAACTGTTTCCCCTAAATAATGGGCCTAGAGAAAAACTGGGGAGGGACTTTTTACAAAGGCCTGTAGTGATAGGATGAGGGTTAATTGTTTGAAACTGGAAGAGGGGAGATTTAGACCGGAAATAAGAAGGAAGTTCTTTATTGTGAGAGTGGTGAGACACTGGAACATGTTGCCCAGGGAGGTTGTGGATTGTCCATCACTGGATGTTTTCAAATCCAGGTCAGATGGAGCCTTGAGCAACCTGGTCTAGTGGGAGGTGTCCTTGTTCATGGGAAGGGGATTGGAACTAGATGATCCTGAAGTCTCTTCCAAACCAAAATATTCAATGATTCTGTGATAAACTCTGAGAGAATGTACTCAATTGATGTTGTCACCTGACATCTCATAAAGGAAGCCCCTTATTTTATGTAGAAACTTAATGGTATTCTTCCCATTCTTTTATCTTCCAATCTAGAAAAACAGACCCATACAACTGAGAAATCAGAAAATATTGAAGCCTCTAAAAAACAACATGTAACTTTACCTCCTGTCGCTAGTTCACTTTGTACTTCTCATTAAGACTTTTGTCCAAGGGGTGTGCCTCACATGAAGCCACAGTAAATTAAGAGAAATGACTCAATTCAGTGACAATAATAGCAGTTAGTGAGATTTCCCCAAAAGGGAAGGTGCTGTCAGAACAGATGCCCAAAGCTTACAGATATATTGATGAAAAAGAGAGTGTATGATCAACCAGGGGGACATTAAAAGTGTTGAGAGGTACTATATCTTCCATTAACGATTTTCAGGTGCACATTCCAATATACCAAGCCAACAAGGCAGTATCTTGACATGGATTTGCTACGTTGAGTGGAATATGCAAATAGGAAGATGACAGATGATTTTAGTAAAGTACAATTAAAGCAGTACTGAAAATGGAGAGAGTCAATCAAAGAACAAAGAAAAAACTGCATTGAAATTCATCATCTCAAAGTCATAAAATCAGTTGCAAACCCTTAGCAATGAATGATTAAATGAGAAGGAAGTTAATGTTTTAATTAATTTTAATTTTCCAGAAGAGTACTTGATAGTTTCAACAGACTTTGGCTTCTCAGAGTATTTACTACAGTTTTAGTGAAGCCTAGTGACACGACAGGCAGATGAAAGAATCATCAAATAAAAATAAGTTATGTCTGCCTCATTATGCAAAAGCTCAGGGTTATTAAAAAACCCCACAAAGACAAACAAACAAAGTCATAACCCTAAAACCTGACACATATTTCATCACGAAGAATATCGATTCTTTTCAAAGAGGATCTTTTTTTATAGCTATTGCAGTAACTGCTTTGGATCATGCTGCTTAATAATAATTGGATGAATGACAGTTTGGGTATACTCATCATCTGGTCTTTAAAATCATGATGTACCAGAAACAATATTATGGATGCATACAACATCAGTATGGAGTTCTGATGCTGCAAACAGCTCATTGCAAATCACTAACATTTTTGACACAACTGGTTATGCTGAAAAGCTCTTGCATTACTTACTTTTAAAGATGCAGCTTTCATTTTTCTAAGGAAGCCTGATCTATCGTTTCACAGCTCTCAGAAAAGGTACAGCAGAACTTTGTCAGCTCACATGCTCTGATGAGGGTTTTCTCTACAGTGGTCCTGGCCTCTGCTGCAGGAAGGATAACAAATTAAATGGCTCATTGATCTGTTCCAGCACAGAAAATCCTAAATTACTCTGTATTTATTGTCACTGGTACTCCTTAATACCCAAAGGCTTAATTTAACACCCTCAACAACTTCATATGAGAATCTGTGAGAAGCCTTTGAAATTAGAACCTTCCCCTAAGAGAGACACATCTGCCAGAGCCACACATCCTATTTGATTTCTGTGCAGAAAAATTCTGAAATTCACAGTTAGAAAAATTCTTGCTTATGTTAAGCTGAACAGTAAAGACTTCAGAAATAAATCCAGGGCCTGTTTCAGAACAGATGATCCTGGCATAATATGTTTTAGATGTGCATTTACATCAATATTGTGGCATGACATTTGTTTGAAAAGATTCACTGTGCATAAAATTCAGCTCTGTGGAGAGGGTTATTAGAGAAGCATTATATAGACCACTTAAATCCCATTTCTGTCCTCTGATTATAGAAAGACTTGTGCTTAGGTCTCGTGTTAGCCCTCTGCATGAGGCGGATGTCAGTCAATGAAATTTGTTGTTGTTACTGTTCCATACTAGGCTCTCTGCATAAAAGCTCCTACCTGATTAATGTGTGCTTCCCATCAGATACAAAATAATCATTAAAACAGATACTTTATTTGGAAAAATAAAAGACCATATTTTTTTAAGCAGAACTCCCTATTGAATATATGCTGGTAATTATTTTCAAAAACCAAACTAAGCCTCCAGTACTACATGGTAAAAATAGCTAATTAAAAGCTTTTGGTCATATCCTCTGCTGTTGCCATGCTGGACTGAATAAAGCAGAAGCAGTGGACATAAACAGGGGATCCATCATTTCATTTAGTGTAAAATTATGTTTGATATAGCTTTACAGACTAACAAAATCTCTTAAATCTTGCAAAAAAGGTTAAAAAAACCCCACAAGCAATGGCTTAAACATTAACAATATACTAGGAAATGTCTCTGCATTTTTGTGGTATACATAATTGTAATGCTTTTTAATATTTATAGCTGTTAATAATTAATACAATCTCAATTTTAGGATCTACGTGCCCACTTGGAAGTGACCATTGATATATCTGAATAAGTTTATGCTTTTAGAAAGAAGATAGAACACCCAGTATCGTGTCTTTCTGTATCAAGCAGAGGACATAGGCTTCCCACACACAACAGCCTACGCTGTGCAAAATATCAACTCCTAAGAGAATCAAAGGTATGAACTGGAAAATCTCCACAGGTTATGTGAGAAGTGGCAGAGGAATTCCTTCTTCAACCAGTACCTGCAGGGCATAGCTAGACACTGATTGTTTATTCAGCTGCACTGGTACAATCTTTATGGTCTAAGGTGTGGTTGTAGCATGTTGCTTCTGTGAGACTGGTCCTTCACACTGCTAGTGACACTGCCACCAACACCCAGGTTTTACAATGTTTTGCTGAACAGCAGACAGAATGTTTAATCTGAATTAGATGTTTTCACTGGGACAGATTTACCTCTGGATTAACTGCACAAAAGTCAATAGAGTAAAACTATGAAAAAACTTAGACTGTTGAATTTATTGATTAAATCTGATGCATACAAATCAGAAGCCATATTCTATCTTTGGATGCATAGATTCAACTTGCACTGTGCCTAGTGAAAGCCATAAAGGTACATCAGTTAATAGAATATGGCTCAAAAAGTTGTAACTCATTAGCTTCACACAAACATAATCGTCTCTGATGTGCAAAGCACAGGAATGTCTGAGCTCTAACTCCAGAAAGAGCTGCTGACCCCTTGTGTGAGTTGTGCCACTCACTTGGCCTCCTGCACTTCAGTAAAATCCTGCTAAAATCTATGAGTATAGAATCTGCAGGAAAATCACTGACACTGAATTAAGATTTTCTTTGTAAATATCTTTCACTATTGATATAAATACATCACACTGTGCCTGAAGCAGGGCTACAGAAAGACCTGGATAAATGCTAAAAACAGGTGACACTGTCAGGAAGATACATTAAGAAAAGGTTTGGAGTTTCTGTTCATGTTTGTTTGCTTCTAATGAGATATTCTGAAACAGGGATTTGCAATTTAGGAGGTTTTAGCATCTGATCTTTTGTTACAAGCTACTTAGATTATTCAGATAATCAATTCTAGAGACCATACCTGACAAAGCAAGCTGACAATGCAAGGAAAATGATCATCTTCCATAACTCAGAGAGATAAAAATATCTTATTCCTTTCTCATAGAAGCATGAAGTGTATGAAAGGGGAACTACAAAGAAACACGGGCAGTTGGGCTCCTGGCTATCCATGTGCAAAGTTAATCAGTGTGGTAGAGGCATTTTGATAAGGACTTATCCTAATATTTCTAGTATATAGAAAACAAGTAGAAAATGCTAGGAGAATGAAGTGTTCACCAATTAATGAATTGCCTTGACATGCTTAAAAAAACCCAATGTGCATTAGTGTATAATTTGTCATTTCTCCCTCAGCATTTTCATCTCATAAAAGGGAAGAGGTCTTTGGTAGTGTTGAAAAACATTTTCTGCTACAATTATGAGAACAAGGGGTCCATGCTGCACCAAGAAAGCAAGCAAAACTTCATTCCTTACATGGCAGGGGGGTTGGAACTAGATGATCTTTAAGGACCCTTCCAAACCGAACCATTCTATGAAAATGAGAGCTCTGAGATGTGAAGAGGTAAGCATGGAAGGAAACTGCAGCTCTGAGAACTGTTGTGGGAGTGTTGGAGGGGTTTAAAGACTGCTTGGGACAAGGTGGTCAAACTCTATGGTTCTGGATATATCACTTTATATTTTTTTGTAACAAAAGCTGGCACTTCAAAAGTTTTAGCAGCTGATCAAACCAGAGAAATGCATATGGTGAGAGCCCAGAGCTTGGTACAGGCCGGAACAAACAAGGGTTATCTACCTTGGATCTGTCAGCACTCCCCTCCTCACGGCACAGGGATCTGGAAAGCAGTGAAACAGTTGGGAACAAAGTGATGCAAAACGAGTGAGCATCAATTAGGAAGTGCACTGAAGTTACTACCTCCATTGCTCTGAGTCAGCAGAGAATAATGCTTTGCTCCTGTATCTGTTCCCGTGATTACTGAAGAAACTCAGTCAGAACCAACCCTTGATATCAAGAGAAGAAAGCAGCACTATAGGCATGACATACATTAGCCTCCAAAGTATTAAATGTGCTTTTCTCAAAGTATTAGAAATACTAAGTCTTCAAGTCTCGGTGAAAGGCCAAATACCTATCAATCACTGTTATGATCAACTGTTTCAGTTAGGTTATTTCTACAACAAAAGAAAGAGCAATGGAAGGTATTCCCACACGGTCTTTACAATCATATCCTGCCTTTTCTTACCAGGTTGCTTGCTCTTCAGTTTGAGCAAACATGAATTTTTCCCAGGCTGAGAAGTGACATGTTCAATGGCTCTCTCCTTACGAACAATATGGACTTAAAGTTATAAAATGAAGGGACGGTGATTGGCAATGAAAGGCCTCTTGAATCACCTGCATATCTCCTATCTGTGCCAGCATGAGTTCCTTCCTGATAGTGTATAGCCTAAGCTATAATATCAAATGATACATTAGCTGAGGGCCAGAAACAGAAACAACACATTTTATAATCTGGCTTGTAGGGGTCTGAGCATCACATTCTCTGTGCAAACACCTCTGATGTTTTATTGAGCTAAAGTCACGCCCAAACAAATACAGGAGTCCTGTCCAGCCTAGGTATTTACTGTTACAAATACTGAAACATTTACCATGACTGCACATGACTGTCACTAAACTCTATATATTGAAAGGTGATGTGTGTCTTGCTTCATTAAAATGCTACATCAGAGCATTTTTCCCTTGATAGCCCTGTGTAACCTGAATCTGTATTTTCCTGGTTAATATTTGTCTATTCCACATACTTCCTACCAGAGAAAAGAAGATAATTTAATACAAATAAAGGAATAATGCATTTTTTAAAAAGAAACCTGAAGAATTCTTGCTGATTCCTGTCTTCAGGAACCTGATAACAATGATCTGAGTAAGCATTTTTTTATTCAGTTTAATGAAGTGATGAATGTGGAAAATGAGCACAGAAGTCCTTAGTGGATGTTATGAAAATAAGAAAGAAATAAAATATCAATCCCAAATCAAAACAAAAGTAACCCTGGAGAGGAAAAGAAATTAATTTCAAGAATAACATAATGCCATGCAGGCCTGCTCTTACAGCAAACCATCAAGTTAATTTAATTCCACAAACCCCATTGCTCCGACAAAATGTTGTTTAAATCAATTCATTCTTTCATTATGCCACTTAAGAGCACTATGAAGTGATGAGAAATTACGAAGATGACGTTCATGTACTAGAATCCCTTCATTTTCTATCCTGACATGGGATTAATGTGCTGCGTTTGCATGCTAAAATAGTATATTTAATTGTAAAAGTGGTGTTGTTAAATTACCTTGCAATGAGTTTATTTTAAATGGTTCATTAAAGTTTTTAAAATAGCTTGCTGCACAATTGCATCTCTGCTCTGCTTTGATGTATTGCATCTTCAACCAATAGCTGCAGTGTAGGAAACCTTCACTTGCTCTGCCATTTGTCCTTTCAGCAGCAGATTTTGAGCAAAAAGCAGTTGCAGCCTCACAGGATCAGCTTCAGACAATTACAATGCTTGACCAAAAGTCCACTGCACTCCAGAACTGCACATAAATGGTGCACAACTGTTGGGCATGTATATGTGTATCCTGTCATTGGGAGTGGAAAATACCTGGAATGTTCTCTTGTGTGATTCTCCGCCCCCTGGTAATGGCTGACTCACATGCTGTAGCACACAGTAAA
This sequence comes from Megaceryle torquata, assembly GCA_024611175.1. Lineage (NCBI taxonomy): Eukaryota > Metazoa > Chordata > Aves > Coraciiformes > Cerylidae > Megaceryle > Megaceryle torquata. Next base: position 8,957 of record JANIJG010008768.1, read on the forward strand.
GTCAACATATAATACAGTACATGATCTGATTAATGTCACTCATACACAGCCTTGTCTTTCCCTTCCTGGAAGGATAAAGTACATGTAGATCTCTTCTCTGGAAAAATAAGATTCTGCAAAGAATCTTATTCAGATCGCAAAGACCAGGTTGAAGAGTGTATTTTGGTTTTGGAATACCACTTATTAAGGATTATGGGAGACCACAAGATTTTAGGTCCTGAAAATATCTGAGGTTTTTTTGTGAAAGGGAGTAATTCAGTTAGAGCAATTCACTACCAGTAACACACACAATTTCACATTTCTCCTTTTATAGATATGTATACATAGATGTATAAAACTGTATGTACAGACTCAAATAATGTTTTAGGTTAGAAGGGATCTCCTGAGACCATCTAGTCTAACCCTCCTGCTCAAGCAAGGTCAACTATCAAAGGTTACTCAGGGCAGCATTCACTTGCATTTTTAATGTCTCCAACAATGGAGGAGATGCCAGACTCTCAGGGCAACTTGACTCAGTGTTTGATCACCCTCACAGTAAGAAAGTGTTTTCTTGTGTTCAAATATAATTTCCTAGCTTTTTGTTTGTCCTGTGCCTTTTGTCCTGCCACTGGGCACTACTGAGAAAACTCTGCCCCCCTTGTCTTTGTTCCCTCCCATCGGGTATTTAGATACAGTGGTAAGATTCCCCTGAACCTTCTCTTTGTCAGGCTGAAGTGTCTCTGACCACTCATTCTTTCATTCTTTTCTCATTTCCGTGGCCTTGTGCTGAACTCACTCCAATAGGTCCATGTCTGTCTTGTACTGGGGAGCCCAGAACTGGACCCAGCACTCCAGGTATGACAGGAACCTTGAGGAATAGAGCAGAGCATAGCAGACCACCACCAGGAACCACAAAGGTGAGCTACAACAGCAAAGCCACCCAGAAGAACCAGCTTCCCCATCCAACTCTATCCAGACTTTCTCTGTTAACGACATACTTACCTATGTCTACATAGTGGAAAAAGATTTTCCTCTACATTTAATAGGACAAGGTTTTACTTTCAGTTTCATCAGTGTACTTCCTATTTTAGAAACCATGAGCTGAATGCTGTTCCAGATATGTTATTTCTAAACTTGGTTTCTATTCATGTCTTTGTTGACAGTGTTCATATCAATACACTTGGAAACACAATGGAAGCATCACTCTTGATCTCAATGGGAATTAAGCACTGAAATAGCTTTCAAGAGTTAAATGTTAGTCCTTAGATTTTAGAGTAACAGTCCTAATTAGAATCCTTGCTGTGTTTTTTTAGTGAGTCTTTTGCAAATATGCACAGATAGTTGTCTATATTTAGGTCAGCTATATGCTTGTGCACTGAAATGTTGATTTTCTTCCATGGTGATATGAAGGAATATTATCCCTTAGGGAAGAATACTGTATCATTAAACTAATCTATGCTCTTGCATGTCTATTATCACTTCTGTGTACATGCATTTTAAAACTAAAAATGGTATGAAGAAATAATACACATTTAGAAAACCAGCAGTACAGTGCTAGTATCTACTTGTATCGGTACTGATTAACTGTACACTTCCTCGCTGACATTACCTGGCATATCACAGAATGACAGAATGGTAGGTATTGGAAAGGACCTCTGGAGATCATCTTGTCCAACCCCCCTGCTAAAGCAGGGTTACCCACAGCAGGTTGTCCAGGATCACATACAGGCAGTTTCTGAAAGTCTCCAGAGAAGGAGACTACACAAACTCTCTGGGCAGCCTGGGCCAGGCTCTGCCACCCTCACAGAAAATAAGTTTTTCCTCATGTTCAGATGGAACTTCCTGTGTTCTCGTTTGGGCCCATTGCCCTTTGTCCTGTCACTGGGCACCACTGAAGAGAGACTGTTCCCATGCTCTTGACCCCTGCCCTTCAGATCTTCATTGAGAACATCCCTTCTCAGTCTTTTCTCTAGGCTAAACAACCTCACGTCCCTCAGCCTTTCCTTGTCACAGCGATGTTCTAGACCCTTAATCATCCTGGCAGCCCTCTGTTGGACTCTTCTCCAGTAGTTCCCTACCTCTCTTGAACCAGGGAGCCCAGAAGCAGACACAGTACTCCAGTACTTCATGTGCTGATTAACATGAGGGAAGTGTTATATGTTAAGGAGTGTTTTGACTGTCTTGAATTTAATATTAGACACACCAAGGTGGAAAGTCATATAAGGAAGAAGGGAAAGGCCAACGAGGCTGATACCCTGGTGGGCGTCTGCTACAGACCACCCAACCAGGATAAAGACACTGATAAGATATTCTTTTAACAACTTGGAGATGTCTTGTGTTCACTAGCCCTTGTTCTCGTGGAAGACTTCAACCTACCAGATGTCTGCTGAAAATACAACACAGCAGAAAGGGGGCAGTCCAGGAGGTTTCTGGAATGTGTGTATGACAACTTCCTGTTGCAGCTGGTAACTGAGCCTATTGGGGTAATGCCCTGCTAGACCTACTCTTTACAAACAGGGAATGGCTGGTGGGAGATGTGGTGGTTGGAGGTCATCTGGGGCACAGTGACCATGATCTGGTCAGAATTTTCAATATGTGGTGAAGTCAGGAGGGCTGTCAGTAAAACCTCTACCTTGGACTTCCAGAGGGCTGACTTTGGTCTACTCAAGATGCTGGTTCAGAGAGTCCCTTGGGAAGCAGCCCTTGAAAGCAAAGGGGCCCAGGAAGGCTGGGCTTACTTTAAGGATGAAATAATGAAGGCACAGGAGCAGCCTGTCCCTGTGTGCCAAAAAATGAGCCAGCAGGGAAGAAGACCGGCCTGGTAGAGCAGGGAGCTTTTGTAGGAATTCAGAAGAAAAAAAAAGAGTGTATCAACTTTGGAAGAAGGGGCAGATGAACCAGGAAGTGTTTAAGGACATTGAGAGGTGATGTAGAAAGAGAATTAGAGATGCAGAGGCTCAGTTGGAACTCAAGCTGGCCAATTCTGTCAAGGATAATAAAAAGTGTTTTTATAAATATGTTAATAACAAAAGGATGGACAGAGAAAATCTCCATTCCTTACTGGATTAAGGGGGGAACATAGTAACGAAAGACAAGGAAAAGGCCGAGGTGCTCAACGCCTACTTTGCCTCAGTCTTTAACAAAAAGACTATCCTCAGAGCAACTGGGCTCCCAAGTTGGTAGGCGGGGATGCGGAGCAGAATATCCCTCCTGAAATCCAGGAGGAAGTAGTTAGTGACCTGCTGTGCCACTTAGATCCTAAC
>JANIJG010008768.1:12298-29746 GCA_024611175.1 Megaceryle torquata
TTAGTACTGTGTGCAGTTCTGGGCCCCTCACTTCCAGAAGGACATTGAGGTGCTGGAGCGGGTCCAGAGGCGAGAGATGAGACTGGTGAAGGGACTGGAGGGAAAGTCTGATGAGGAGAGGCTGAGGGAGCTGGGATTGCTCAGCCTGGTGAAGAGGAGACTCAGGAGGGACCTCATCACTCTCTACAACTACCTGAAGGGATCAGACCAGAAGTCTCAATTTTGTTATTAGTTTACAGAGGTTTAACTGCAGACTGTTCTAACAGTCAGAGGAAGCAAAGAAGTCCAAAGCCATCGATGTTACACCAAGGTCAAAGAATGACAATTTTCATTTAATAACATAGTTGTCTCAAATCTTGCGACTTTCCAAGTCCTACTGAGGTTACCAGAAACAGCCTGAGATAGTCTATAGGGTGGTTTTCAAGTACTAACTTAGTTGCTCCATTCTGTGCTGCCTAGCAAATGAAGTCTTAGAAGATGGCATATGTAAATGGTGGGTCTGATTTCTAGGTGTGCCAGCAGACTCAGGGATCATTGTCTAATATGTACCTTGTAAACACATTCTGAGAAATAGCAACCATGGACTGGTAAAGACAGGCAGAGAATATATTTCCCTACTTTTTTTTCCCCTAGTGTTTCCCTACCCTTCTGAAAATTATGCCAACATATTTTTCCTTCAGCTAAAAGCAACACCAAACTATCATTTCTGCAGCTTAAATTGTTTGGTGGGGTTACTATGAGACTGCAAAGCCACAGTTTTAATTCTCTATGCCTGGTTGCTCCAGCACCTCTTCCTCTACCTTCTGTCTGAAGGAAAGGCACCAAGTACCTGAATTAATCCTAGTCTTCCTCCTGGCGGGACACAAATCTGGCCTATGTCATGCTTTAGCTCCTAGTTATATTAGAAAATAATTTTCCACAATTTAATTTCCTGGTCTAAATAGGCAGTTCTTTCTTCATAAAACAGAGATAGATGTTAATTTATGAAACTCTATGGGCAGGTCCAGTCGGGGTAGGAGGGTGTCACAGCATTATGCTACTAAGGCAGCTTCAGATACCTGCTATTCCTGGACTCCAAATTGCCAGTGGAGTATACAGCAAGAGTCCAGTGAAGGACTGAAGCTATTTTTCCCAGTAGAGAAGCAGCAATTATGTTATGCTAATTGCACTCATTAGTGGGCTTCAGGGCCCTAAATCTAGTGCAGTGAACTTCCAACACCCTTCTCTGCTAACCCCCATCTACAGCCCAGTGCAGGACTAGTTAGCTTTAGAAGTGTCTCTCTTCCCTCCCTCCCCACAAGCTGGTGGAAAGTCAGGGCTGAAGCAGTTATCTTGCTCTCATATTACATCTTGAGACCAGGAACAGGACCACTGACAGTCACAGCTCTATAATCCTGCCAGCTCACCCTGACTTTCACTTGGCAGGTCAGAATATCAGAAGCAGAATTTAAGGAATTAAAAAGAAACAGAAGGAAAAAAAGAAAATAAAATCGTAATTATATTTTTTTAATGGGAAAAATAGAGTTGGTAGGACAACAAAGGTGGAGCACTGAACTGGCTGCAGGGTAAAAAACTAAGAGTAAGATGAAGAACAAGATTTGCCATATACTAGATGGTAAATCTCATTAGTCTGAGAAATTATAAAAGATATATTTACAAGTAGTTAAAGAATAGAAAATAGACCCTGTAAGTAGCTCCTTCTCAATTAGGCTGATAGCTCAGCAGTGCATATGCCCTCCTCTTGCTGTCTGCCCAGAAGAAAAAGAAATGCTGAGTTAACAAGAATTTCCTCCTCCCAAAATACAAATCAGATGGTCTAACTGGAAAAAAAAAAACCTTCCAAATTTGCTGGCAACCTCCTCAGCCCAAACTAGCTACTTTCTCCTCTCATTTTAAGAGGTAACACTTCACAGTGGCCCTCAGCAATAGAAGTGTTGAAAATGGGATCATCCTGTCCCCAGAAGTGTGATCTGCACTGCTCTGCCCTTTGAGCCTCTCCACAGACCAGCTGAAGTTCTGCCCCATGAGCTGTTCCCTCCATCCTTTCTGCCTGGGTAGGTGAGCTAATTGCATCACGGCTGCACAGCTGTACTCCTTCACCAACCAGAACTATTTTGCAGCAGATAAAGAATATATCTCATAATACTAGAGCCAAAGCACTCCACAGACCCTTTTTTTTCTCCTCCTCACATAAATATCCTTCCTTTTTCAGCTTTCATTTCTCTGTTTCCCAGACCTCATATTTCCAGGCTGCCTGCTATTTACCAGGCTGATACTGTGTGGGACTAGGGCATTTACCAGTTGAGCCAAAGACTCAAGAGTGATGTATTCTGAGAAAAATCATCCTCTCTCTTTAGCTGAGCTTTTCCTTTCAGCTGTTTCTGTTCTCCTCCCACCTTGCCAGCATACTTCAAGTCATGCACTTCAAAGGAGCAATAGCTATTACATAATTCCAAGGCTCATTTTTTGGAATCAATATCAAAACTTAACAGATGGCTGTCAGCAAGACCATCAGTAACTGTTAGCAATGTAACACAGAGATGTTCTTTCTATTAGTTCACTAATTTAACAACAGCTTTTCAAATCATAACAGAAATGTCACTGTAACAACACAATATCAAAAGTACATAGCTGTGGCACCACCTATATGTATTGTGGTTCTCTGGAGAATCACCTTTCAGCAAATGGTTCACTTGGACAGATTTACAAGGCACCAGAAACATTATCTCTTGAAGTTCATGTTCAGATTTGTGACAGCATCTATGAATAGCTTAGTCAGGTTCAGTTTGGCTCAGAAAAGTTTCTACACGCATGTGTTGTTCATAAAACGTGAAGCAAAACCCAGTGTTGCAGTTCCACAGATTTCAGACTGCAATAGCATTTCTGTTTCCAAGATCTCTTTGAAAGCAAACTTCAGCCCTCTACTTAAGGAGGGTAGGAGGAGAAACTGGCTTTCCAGGATATGTAGTGAAAACTAAGATGCTGCTGAAACAATACCATGTTTTGAAAAGCAGAGAGAGATGCTTCACAGACCCACTCTCAGCTTACTCCAATGATTATTGTTTAGTAGGGACTTTTGATAAAGATCTTCCTAGACAATGAGGTTTATCTGTTGGTTTTGTTTTTTTTTTACACTAAATCTTGTTTCAAAGCTTTTACAGGAATCTAAAATACTACTTTGTGGGTCTCAAAATATGTGGACATGGAATTCAATTTCTTCTTCTAGTAAATTCCCAGAGTCACAGAATCATTGGAGCTGGAAAAGGCCTCTAGAGATCACCTAGTCCAACCTCTCCTTCTCCCCCACCAAAGCAGGTTTGCCCAGAGCACATTGTACAGGATCAGATCCAGGTGGGTTTGGAATATCTCCAGAGAAGGAGACTTCACAACATTGGCCAATGCTCCGTCACCCTCACAGGAAAGAAGTTTTTCCATATATTTAGATGGAACCTCCTGTATTCCAGCTTGTGCCCATTGCCCCTTGTCCTGCCACTGGGTACCACTGAAAAGAGTCAAGTTCCATCCTCCTTGCACCCACTCTTTAGATATTTATAGACATTGATAAGGTCTCTCCTCAGTCTTCTCCAGGTGAAATAGTCACAGCTGTCTCAACCTTTCTTTGTAAGAGAGATGCTCCAGTCCCCCAATCATCTTTGTTGCCCTCCACTGGACTCTCTCCAGTAGTTCCCTGTCTCCTTTGACCTGGGAAGCCCAGAATAGGACACAGTGTTCCAGAGGCAGCCTCACCAGGGCAGAATAGAGGGGAGGATGACCTCCCTTGATCTAACAGCCCCACTCTTCTGAATGCACCCCAGGATACCATTGGCCTTCTTGGTCACAAGGGCACATTGCTGGCTCATGGGCAACTTACTGTTTACCAGGACTCCGAGATCCTTCTCCTCAGGGCTGCTTTCCAGCAGGTCTGCCCCTAACCTATGCTGATGCCTGGGGTTGTTCCTCCCCAGGTTCAGGACTCTACCTTTGCCTTTGTTGAACCTCATTAAGTTCCACTCTTCCCAACACTCCAGCCTCTCCAGGTCACATTGGATGGCAGTATATCCCTCTAGGGTGTCAGCTACTCCTCCCAGTTTTGTGTCATCCGTGAGCTTGATGAGGGTACACTCTGTCCACTCAACTAGGTCATTGATGACTGTGTTCCACAAGACCAGACTTAATAGTGACCCCTAAGGAACACCACTGGATACAGGCCTCCAGCTTCACCGTAGTAGCTAACAAGCATTTGTGGCAAGTCTTGTCAACCTTGCTTATTCCCCAGGTGGATGCACTGACATAAGCATTTCCATTTTGGACCCACACCTCCAAATCTTTCAGTTTAAAGCTCACTTCACTAAGCTGGCCAGACTGTTATGAAAGATTCTCTTAGCTTTTCTAGGCAGGTGTATCCCATCCCCCTCTATCAGGTTATACTCATTGAAGAATGTCCCACTGTCATAAAAACCAAAGCCCTCTTGACAGCACCAGCCATGTCTCCAGAGGTTCATGTGCATTATACCTCTATTTCTGGCTACCCCCTTTTCTCCAGCTGGGAAGACTGATGAAAAGTGAACTTGTGCACCAAATTTTTTTACCTCTATCCTTAGGGCTTTATAGTCCTCCTTGACTCCGCTCAGCTTCTGGCTTGCTGGGGCATTCATGCCCACACATAAGAGTAATGGGGGAGAGTAGTCCATGCTTTTAATCAGTTGTGGTTCCCTTTCTGTAGTCTCTGATCTTAGCTTCCAAGAAGCAGCGGACCTCTCATAACTGTCAGGCCAGCAGATGGGTGCCTTGGTGCTCTTTAACAGTCACCCACTACCAGCACTTGATGTTTCTTTGTGTGGTGTTTACTGTGTGCTTCTTTTCCAATTACTTCCTGCAGCTCTTGTTGGTGGGTGTCTGTGGTTGTTAGTCTCCTATCTGTTTGTGGTTGCACTTGTGGAAGGTGGAGACTTGAAGGGGAGTCCTTCTTTTGGGGATCACCCGTATCCATGATGCCTCACTTGCAGTGGTGCCTCGACTGGAACATGCTTGGGAAGCCACCTGTCTATATCTCAGCTGTACTCATTGCACAGCCTTTCAACAGTTTCTTGTAACTTTACCACCTGATGTAACAGGCCATTGACCTGCGCCCACCTTGTGCAGGAACTGCCCTGTCCCCAGGAGCAGGCTCTGGGCAATCCCTGCAGCTGCTGCCTGGACTGAGGTCTCTTCGGGTACCATCTCTGTCCGGCTAGGTCCATCAGACATCACCGGAGCTCTCAGAAGTAGCTGTTTCAGTTCGAGGCAAGTGCACCCTGCTCTGGCAGCTCCCTCGCCCTCGGCTGGGGCCCTTCACGGAGATTTCGGTGCCTTCTCTGCTGCTCACGAGCCGCTGCGATGCCGCCAGTGCCGCGGCGCCTCAGCGCCCTGCCCTCGCGCCAAAGGCCGCGACACGATTTTTCCCACGCGCCGCACTCCCGGCTGCTTGCGCTGCCCAGGGCAGCGCTCGATAGCGCGGGGATGGCCGCTTCAGCTGCCGGCCCCCGGCACCAGCGACCCGTTCTCCCGCCTTCAAAAAAGAGCCAAAGAAGAGCCGAAAGGTGCCCTCCGACGACCCTTTTTGTCGCGACGACCCCTCCCCAGAGCAGATTCACCCCACCTGGCGCTGGGGTCTAGGTGAATGCGCGCCGTCGGGTGCGAGCTGTTCTGCCCCGCGCGCCCGCCTCGCGCCCCTCACTTGTCCCTTGTTCCCTCAGCACCCCTCAGGGGCTGCTTTTATAACCGGGGGTGGGGGAGCCGTGCGGGTTGGTCTCAGCGAGCGGCCATCGGCGCGTCAGCGGCTCGTTCAGATCTGCCGCCGGTGCTGCTGCTCCGCCCCGGCCGCCTCAGCAGCCGCCCACCAGCTGCCGGCCCCCGGCACAGCCGAGCCGCTCTCCCGCCTTCCAAAAGCCCCAAAGTGGCCGCGTGCCGGACCTTTCCACCGCCATTCCCTTCCCCAGCGTTATAAATTAATTGCAGCTGCATTAAAGTCAAGCAATCCTGCCCGTGTTGCATGTACGAGTTACTTAGAGCAAAATATCTCTGCACTTGTTTCAGATAATTCAGGATTTGTATAAGAAAGATGGACCACTTGGAAGCAAAGTTCCATGACGTGCAGATTGCAGCGTGGATGCCCAGACAGTTGCTCATACTTGTAAGAGCATATTCTGTCAGCTCCTTGCCTTAAAAATTTCTGGTATTTTCTGCCTCCTTTCTGCTTTGTATCCCCTATAGCACAAGAAATTGACATGTTAAGGCATGCTTGTACAAAAAGGGACAGGTTATTTCTTTTGAGGGAATGAAAGAGGAAGAGAGAGCAGTGCACAGGAATGAATGGCATGGCTCACGTATGAGGAAGGCACTGGGAACGACAGCAGCTACATGCACTCTCAGCTGACAGTGGACACGAACAGAAAGCATGTGGATCTGTTGCCTGCCTACCCACCCACGCCCCCCCGCCCGCCCCCCCAGAGCAGCAGCATTTTCTCCCGGTCATGTGCAGGGAATACCAATCAATGAATGAGAGGCCCTCCCAGGATGAAAGATTTCTATCATATAGGATTTATCTGGTAAGGGAGTAAAGTGCTTTTAAATCCTTGAAATCCATTCACATGAAGGTGAGTGTCAGGAAAGTGGAACTGGGAAAACACTATCAAGAACACAGATAACTCAAAGCTGAGGAATTTAGCAGGAACCTTTCATGCCAGAGTCTATGAATTAAAGACGGGAAAGATAAACAACTGAATAAAGTCAAGGCAAATAGAGCAGGTGGGGATAAGGAACATGTATTTTTCACTTAGCACTTGAAATATTCCGAAGTTCAGAAGAGATGCACTTCATTTGATGTGCACCTTCAGTCCCCACCAAAGGGAGATATGTGAAGTGTTAGCTGATTCCAATGTAATTGTACAGCTATATGAAAGGCAAAGAGCACACAAAATGTTAACTTTTTGGCTTGCTCTTTCTTCTGTTTAACTAAAAGTTATTTGTATCCAATTAACAACCCAATGTGTCCTTTAATATTACAAGCGAGGGAGTTTTTCCCCGAGTTACCATTTTGGTTCTGATTCTTCTTCTGTGACTACCTAGTCAGATAGATAACTGTGACTATAATCGTTTTCTATCATAAAGATGTATTTGTAACTAGAGGCAGAAGGCTTTTTAAGTTATACCATGAGCAGCATCATGATAAACATTATTCTCTGCTTTGACCTCAGTGTGTCTGTGCCTTGACTGGCTGAATTAGATAAGAAAGGAAGAGCTAGCCCTGAATTACTCTTAAGAATAAGACAGGCAGCCATGATAATGCATAGCAGAGAGTGAGACCTAAGTAAACAGATAGACAAAGTCTATCCAGTTCTTGGCTTTGCTTCTGCAAGGAATATCAGATAACTGCAGCTACAATGATGGACACATTATCCATCAGGCAACTACTAGATCACCACAATCACCTTTGAGCCTGCCAAGCTGGATTAACTTTCTTTCCTGACTTATTTAGGCATGATTATGAACAGAACCTCTGTAATGAAAGGTTCATACTCCACTATTCTACCCCTGCACAAACCTTTCAAGACAAATGATAGTCCTCCAGTGCTGATGCTTGACTCAAGGCAGCAGACCACAAGCTGCACTTGATAAAGGGCAGCACAAAAAGTTGAGGTTTACTAAACCCAGATGGGAACATTTGCTGTGATTTGGTGGTGGTCATTTTTCCAAGGAGAATTCTTTTTATTGGGACTAGTCCCACAAGGTTTAATTAGCAGCAGAACAACTCTGAAATTACTGTGATAGACAACATCACAGTAAACAACAATACACATTTTGAGAGTCAGGATTCATCTCTGCTCATAATTCTGTTTTTTAAGCACTGCCCTTCTTGTGAATAAGCATTTTCAGCATTTCCCCAAATAAATCCATGGTCTGCTCCCTGCCTTCTCTTCTCACACAAGCACTCCAAATGGTGGTAAGCTGCCCCTTCTGAGGTGCTGTGTTGTGTCATATCACCCATGAGAGGTCGTAAGAGCCTGAAAAGTGAACATAAGGAAGAGAAGGTGAGAAAGGGAGAGTGAAAGCCTAACAGCTTCACAGGCCACATCTCCCCATACGGAATGATACTGAAGATGTTCCATTCCTTTGCTGTTGCAGCCAGCTCACATGATTTGGTTAGTCACTGCATTCCTTTTTCAAAAGCTAATCTGTATCCCAAGCTGTCTGTTACCTGGAGCTAGGAAATTTCTAACTGCAGTACTCTGGCACTCTGTACTACCTGAAAACAAAACTCTAGCCCTCAACTCGTACATCTGGGAATTTGGGTGTCTAGTACCTTTGTCTACTGGGCAGCAATGAGTCCTGCATGCTTGTTCTGCATTGTGGAGAGGAGCCCAAGTCAGCCTCAGCCCTGACAACAGCCTGTCAACCATAGCATGGGTTTCTCTGCAGGCTAATTCACTCAGCTTCTCTGTACAGCCAGATCTAGAACTGTTATTCCTAGAACTGCCTGTGAGAAATCATGGTTTTTGTGCAGTATTATAATCACAGTCAACTGGAGGGCCAGTGACAACTGCCAAGCTATCTGGTCCTCACAGCTGCATCATGTTCCCTTCTTCCAAGTAGCACCCAGAGGTGCTGTGGAGAGATAGCAGGCGTGCAGCATTCAGTTTTGCTCACTCTGATCATCAGCACAACAGTGATGTGATTTACCTGGCCCATTCTTGCTGTGCATCAGTGGAACTTCCACAGGAATATGGTAAAGCAGTGATTAGAGAACATTCATGGAAACGCAGATTGCTTTTCATCTATTATTCACCCAGGATTGTGAGGTAGCCTATGATTTTTAATTTTACATATCCTATTATCTCAGAAGATGGCAAAGACCGAGACATATGACACTTATCCCAGAACAGGGACTTTGAAACTGAGACACTGATAATGGAGTTTTACTGTTAATCTGGAGATACTGTGTTAAGTCTCTACGGTTTAGTCAAAACCTGCCAGTTATGTCAATCTCTGTGAAGTAAGAGCTTGCCTATCAGAAATCCTAGAAGAGGGAAACAGGGAAGTAAAACTCATTTCTCTGTTCTCATTGTTTATTAGATGAAAGTAGTTTACAGCCACTGCTTGAATTAGAGTGCCTTTCAGAAAGACCTAGTATTAAAAGCTGTATTATCTCATTACTAATTTTGTAAATCATGCACCTGTAAGGGGAACAATGGATTAGTTTCCTATGATATAAAGAGGCTTAAATAATTAGCATAGTTGTGAGAAAAAACATGATTAACTTTTTTAAAAAAATTTTATATATATAGATGTCATACTTGAGTGACACATTTCAATTTTATTTAAATTTCATATGGAAATATAATGAAGTGTCCATTGTAGTTTTCTGCTTTTGAAATGTCTCTGCCCTCCTAAGAATTAAGGACTATAAACAAAGAAATCCAGCCTAGCTTTGCATAATGGCACAAGCCTCTTGTACAGTAAATCGCCATGTATCTTCTTTATATGCAGTATGCTCAAACCCAAGGAATTTGTATGTTACATTTGAATAATGGGCCAAAATAAGATAATTCCTCTTTGCTGACAGAAGCGCATTAGCCACTAGCACCCATAACCATTCTTCAGTACAGAAATGTGGTTTTTAAAGTAGGGGTAATTGCAAAACAGCTAACCAGAAAGGAAAATCAGTTTATAAAAAAAAAAAAAAATCACATCTGATTGATGTACTTGACAACTGGGTAATAAAATTAGGTTCTGCTCAGAACAATTTGAAATAATCAATTCAGTTTATGACTTCGACCAAAATACTCAAAAATGCAACATTCTTTCACAGTTGTGCTATAATTGTTCATATTACTAAGGGAACGAGAAAGGGGGGGGAGATGCCTGTTATGAAATGGGCCTATAGTACTGTGTTTTGTTATGAAAATGTCTAATTAAAGAATCTGGATGGAATATTTGAAGTATCACATCCTCTGCAATGCCCATGGACTCTGTGTGTTACATATCCAATACACATTATACCAGTGACTCTCAGGGACCTAATTGTGTACGGAGTTTTAATGAAGCCTCTGATTCTCTATCTGCCATCCATCGTAGGTACAAATGACATCACTGAAATGCTTGATTTCCTCCCCAGTGTCTCTCCAAGTCTGCTGAGACCAGATGATATGCTTGATTTGACAGTTTTTAGGTTCTGTGCCTGGAGGCAGATTATAATCCTTACAAAAGGTCCTTAACTCCATGGTTCACTTCATTTCTAAGTGAAAAAACAGTGAAGTTGGTTGACTGGCAAAACCAGACAGGGCTGACCCTTGTGTGGGCATGTACAGCTGAGGATCTGATGCTCTTTTCTGGGTGTGAATGCTGTCTACCTCCCTGACGTGTGTTGCTGTGACACATAAATCACTCCAAACCCTCCTGGGGTGGGGCACAGGATGGGACAGGGGCTCAGGCAATGGCTGCACACTTCTCTGCACATACAAAAAGATGCACAGAACTGGCCAAAAGAGGGATGTAATTAACCTCTTCACAGCTAGGATTGGTGACAGCAAGGAGCAGGCTATGAAGGCATTGTTGGACCCAAGAGAACACTTTGTTTCTTGCAGTAAATAGGTAGCACAAAAAAAAAAAAAAAAAAAAAAAGGAGAAAAAACAGGGTGAATATATTAGTTCAGTCAACTAATTTAAAAATGTGATTTTGGGGCCAGGAGCAACTCATTAGCTGAAGCCTAAAGCTGCAGTAAGTCTCGGTAAATCTTAGGAACAATTGAATGATTTCATATTATAAAAAGCTTGTTATAATAAATGGACATTTTAAGTGCCAGGAAAATAGTACCTTGAAGCAAAATCTTGTAAGGAGATGCACACACTTCCAATTACATGCTGTCTTGACCACTTCTGCATGCATTCAGTTGCTTAGCACCACTGCATATACTCAAATTCTCAGCAGGAGAGTTCATAATTCTCAGCAGAAACATTTCCCTGATTAGGAAAAATAAGGGTTAGAAAAGTACAAAGAAATGTTTTCAGGATATGTTAAAGGTGATAAAATGCTCAGGAATGACACAATCCCCTTAAGTCTTTAGAGTAGGATTTATTCCGCAAGACAAAATACAGCTTTTTTGAAGTTTTCTCCTTTTCCAAATGATAACTTGCACAGAAAGAATGAGATGAACTATTTTCTGTGGAAAGTGGAAAGTCAGGTCTATTAACAGGGTTTATAATTTATTCTGTCTAAATTTATTCTGTCTAAATATGTGGATTGAAGTAGGTCTTGTGAAATATTGTACTATAGCAGGAGAGTGCCTTGCTTTGTTTCATTTAACTGAATATCAATAAATAGCTTTTTCTGATGCATCATCTTTCACCAGGTGCTTGCTAGGTGTTCATTAAATAATAGCTTTATTTATTTATTTGCCTTGACTGAAACATTAGTTCCTGTGAAGAAACCTTAGATCAGGGATTGTAAGCACATGTGGCATAGGGCATTTATTCCTATGCCTTTAGAAAACTCAGCATGCATATGGAGTTGAAGAGTGCTGGAAAGGGAGAACAGAATGAAAGATCTGGATACACACACCAACTGCTTGCTCTTTACTGAGGCATAACTGCTAGCAGCTTTGCTGGAAGCCTCTAAGTAAAGATTGAAAAGGCTTAAGTCGTGGGTCAACGAGAAAGAGGTAAGATCTTTAAGCAGGTCACAACATTACCTGTTTTCAAGTTTCAGTGCATATGAATCTGAAGCATCTCTGCCTTAGCAGGTGCAGGTTCTGTAAGATTATTTGCAAGAAAGGAAACACCTCAGATAAGATGCTTTGGCTCATCACTGCTTTGAGCTTAGTCTTGTTTTCAAATAGATCCTCAGAAGGATTTGTATTATCTCCTCAGCCTGCATCTCTAATCTCCTAAATCCAAAATACAGAAATTTAAAATGCTGGGTCAGTGTCTCTCTGGAGCATGCAGAGAAAGGGACACAGGACCTATGCCAGCACCTGATCTTAGCTGTGATGCATCCAGAAGAAAACAGCTGAGGAAGAGCAAGAGGGAGCAGTAGCTCTGTCCCTGGCTTTTTCTTGACAGTGCTGTCTGTTATCACAGGGCAGACAAACCTTAAAGCATTGTCCCTTTCTGCTGAATGCTATAGATGCTCAGGTTGGAGATCCTGCTCTCATCTGGCCAACTTTCCCCAGGAGCTGAATAAAAGTCTTGCTTGCCTCAGTGGACTCCCTAGAGGCAGCAGAGTGGCTGAAAGTCTGGCCATTTTCCAGTCATTTTTTGCATTGAAAGCCATAAGGATTTAAAATGCAGACACTCACATGTTTTAAAGATTTTTATCCTTCATAAGTAAAATCAGTAATCAGAAAGGAACTCTTCTTCAGTATATACCATAAGTTTGGCTCTCTGTGGGGGGTGTGAAATGCCTGGGTGTTCAGAGACCTGGACTAAGTTACTGTATGTCAAATAAAAGCATAGTCATGGAGCAGAGGCTTTTCTGCATGTTGCTCTTAAGGCTCTGATCCAGAAATGCAGGCACTTAATTTTACATGTGTACATGTTGTTTCCATTGACAGCCACAAAACAAATCATGTTTTAAATGTGCTGGTATGTTTTCCCAGCTTGCAGTGTACATCTGATTGAAGAGCTGTGGCAGGCTATTTTATCAGATGAAGCAAAAGAAAGATTCTTGCAGAACATAGTAGTGTATAGAAAACAACTGACATTCAGAGGGCAAAAAAAATGCCAGAAATATTTCACTTCAGAGAATCATAGAATCAGGAAATCATTTAGGCTGGAAAAGACCTTTATGATTGAGTCCACCTATTAACCCAGCACTGCTAGGTCACCACTAAATCATGTTCCTCAGCACCATATCTACATGGCTTTTAAATACCTCCAGGATGGTGACTCCATCACTGCCCTAGACAGCCTGTTCCAGGGATTGACAAACCTTTCGGGAAAGAGATATTTCCTCCTGTCCAACCTAAACCTCCCCTGGTGCAACTTGAGGCCATTTCCTCTTGTCCTATTGCTTATTGCTTGCGAGAACGGACTGACAAGCACCCTGCTCCAAACTCCTTTCAGGGACTTGTTGAGAGTGAGAAGGTCTTCCTTGAGCCTCCTTTTCTCCAGGCTAAACAAGGGCCCTTGATGTTCCAGGGCCCCCAGCTGCTCTTTGTAAGATGTGCTCTAGACCTTTCACCAGCTTCCTTGCTTGTCTTTGGACACACACCAGCATATCAATATCCTTCTTGGAGTGAGGGGGCCCCAAACTGAACCCAGTATTTGAGACTCTGGGCACTATAGTCTCATTTTAACACCTATCCACGCTAAGCAGATTTATGATTTTACTAGCACTCTGCTCTGTCTAAAAGGCAGAAGAAAATAACTGTATTCCACAACCCATGCTAATCTCTTGCCCCAATTAAACCATTAGAATAGTGAATGCTCATTCTAAGCTTTTCTTAAATAGGATTGTTAAAAGAGAACTTGCACTGTATTTCCTCTGGGATCTACAATATTTTAAGTGCCTCATTTTTTTGTGGTTCTGTGAGGGCTGTTTTCTATTGCACAGTTTCTACTTGTTTACTATGAGGGAGAAATGTGTCAAACCCTGTACACAATTCTCTTAATATTGTGCCAAAAGGAACCATCCTGCTCTTACTGAAGATAATGGAAAACGTTTCACTAACTTAAAATGGAGCTGGACCTGTTCAAGAATTAAATGAGAATTTTGGAAGCTTGTTTTTAATTTTGCAGTTCTCGGTTACATTAAATAGTGTCAAGAAAAAAATAGACTTGGTCTGGGTGGGTGGAAATGTAGCCTTCAGCAAAGGGTTGATGTTTGGATTTGTTCAACTAAAATGGATGCAGTTTTGGTGCATGATGTCAATTTGATTAAAGTCTGCATACAGTTATTCAGGAATAAGTGGATAACTACATTTTCTGTGAAAACTGAGGGTTTAAGAAACAGCAGGAGCACAGCACAAAGATTACAAAAAGAACTGAAGTGGACTGTTTAACAGCTAATTAGACTCATCAACTGAGCACTTTTAGTTTGCATAACTGGAGGCATTATGCCATCGAACAGGGATGTGCATGGAATGGTTCTTTAGTTTCTGGGAATGTCAATACTGGAAAGTTACTGAGAATTATTTCAAGGGGGAGGACAAAACTTACCAGAGGTCATGGATCAATGTAACGGGGTATCTAGACACATGTATGAAAAATTCACATGAACAGGTTGGATAAACATTAGCTAAAATAGATATATGTTAATAATCTAGCAATTTTGAAAAAAAAGAAGCTCAAAACAGCTGATTTTGAATCTAATGGTAAAGTAAACATTTCAATTTAAACTCATATATGTTCTCCCTCTTTTCACTTTCACTTGCATCTTCTTACTTTTTAAAGTATTTCTTTTACCCTTAGCAAATTCAGTGGTCTCCTTTAATTACAGAGTCACAAATAGAGACAGCACATAGCATTGCTGTCACCTGTCTGAGCTGGACAAATCAGAGTAATGACTTCTTTAGTTAATTCCTCTTCGAAGTAGAGCAATGTTTTAAAGGTAAAATATCTAGATTTGATTTTAAAATTTTCTATAGATGTAGAATTTACAAATCACGGAACACTCTTCCAATGGTTAATTATTGCCATCGTGAAATGAAACAAAGCACAAAAATCATTAAATAGTTTCAGAGTCAACCAATGGACTAAAACTAGGACCATGAAGCTCTTCAGTTTTCATTTATATTTCCCACATAGATACATATTGACTGTAAGTTAATGCTGAAGTCCTGTCTTTAATACGGTAACCAGAGAGCGTATCCCAAGACTTGCATTATAAGGAATATTTTTGAATCTTCTATTTATTCCTGAAGTTCAAAGTGTCACCTCTTCTGGACTGTGGATGCAGTTCTTCTGTAGCAAGTCTATCTCTAACAGCACAAAAGTAATAAAACCACCTCCTAACCTGGTTATAAGTCTCAGAATTAGAGTATCCCTTTTAGTCACACCATCACAGGGAAGTTTGCCTTCCAGCTGGTTAACTCCTGGCGGTCTGTCTTGCTCCTTCCACTGTCATTGCTTTCCAGGTTACACTACTCCCCAGTCATAGCTTGATAGTTTTTTTAAACCTTGAACACATACATTTAGGTCTGATCATGTTGAGGTATATATTTGCCAGTCTCTAGTTTACCAATCCACCCACATCTTCCCATGGTTTTGAGCCATCATCTGGAGTATTATTTCCCCAATTCTTGTAGTGTTTGTACACATTTATCACTTTTATCTACTCCTTTGAGGTAATTTCCCACAGCATTAAACTGCACATGGGCAAGAAACTACCCTGAGGATCCTGCTAGAAACTCACCCTTATTTGCAGCTACACTTGGGGACCATGGCTAAGGTTCAGTACACACAGGGTAAGTTGTGTTGATTTTTGTATGGCTTGAGTTTCTTCTTATGATGCCCAGACAAACAACTTTTGGGAATCTACCTCACTGGTAGTTATCTACCAGTCCCTACTCTTAAATGCACATACAGCATGACCTCACTCTTCCCCGAAGTTTTTTCTGTGAAGAAAACAAAATGAAAAGCACACAATGTAACAGAGGAAAGTCACTATTCAGTTGCACAACACGGTCATTTAGATTTAAAATTCCTGAATGCTACAGCAGGGTTCTGGAAATCCCTTTCCCAGTCCATTGTTCACTGCAGCATCCTCTCAGTGAGGCTGGGAATAACGGACCTCAGTTTAGACAAGTTGAGAGCTCTGCTGCCTGCATTTTAAATTATTCACCTGGATCTTAGAAGTAAAGAGCGGTAAATGGGGTAAGGCTTGACTTGTAAGCTCTGGGGCTGCCAGTCTAACACTTTTCACTAGCAATAAATTAGCTTAGGAAAAAAAAACAAAACACAACAGCAGTGTCACTTTAAATATAAAAAGTTATAACATGCTGCTCTTTGGTATTAAATTCTAACAGTGCAGCAGATTACAATAATAAAATGACAAAGAAAAATACACTTTACACTTTTCAGGCACAAAGAAAGCATTGATCAAACATAATACGCACAGCAGAACAGAGAACAGGGTTCTTTTTAAAAATAAAGATTAGCTAAAAACATTTAAAAGGCTTTACACACAAAAAGCCCCTACAGGGTGGGCTTTCTGAATAATGATTCAAAACACTATCACAAAAGAATACAATTCGTTATTATGGCTTTTATCAAGATGACTTCTCACATAGCTCTCAAAATTAATTCAATCTTGGGAGCTAATCCTCCTGCTGACAAGTGAGTGTATGCTATTTGGACCTTCAGATCTTGAGGCTGGATGATGGAGGCTGGATCAAGACAACCTTAGTCAATCAAAAGCCTTCATTGCTCCCTGGACTACTCCCTCGATGTCACTCCATGAGGTGCAAACCAAATAATTTTAAATAATTTACCTGAAGTTTTATTGCAAGCTACTTTCAGATTTTTTTCTGAAGGGTTAGATGTTGCAGTGGGCCTGAACACATTAAAATCTAGCTAAATATTGAGCTCGACAAAAATTAAGATTTCTGAATAATTTAATTACCTATGTTTATGATATACTTTTTGTTATTATGCAGTTACTGAATATATCTATCTATGAAATTATGAATTATATCAGGATCTACTCTTTATCAACCTCAAAAGAATTAGCTCTTCATTTAGGAATGGCAGGAAAAGCCTTGAAAATGCATCTTTGGGACTACAGCATCACCTGAATATTGAAGGAAGCTTGTTCAACTAAGCTAACCCCATCTCAGGTAAAGCAACAACACCATAAAATAGCATCAGGGCTACAGGAAGTGCCTGGATGAGCAGTGGATTGTGCATACACACTGGGTATGTAGACTGTGTCTCCATTAGAAAATGAAACTCTATTTGAAGCACTATCAAGTAAGGGTTTCCATATGTAGAAAGGATTCAAGTGCATAGGAATGCCCAAGTCACAATCAAATATTTTCTGCAGTGCAAACAAGCCTCTGTCTGACCTGATCCTCTGTACCCAAGCCACAAAATGAAATATTGCAAGAACGGTATCTTAACAGGTTTTACAGACAAATGTTTTATTTACCCTGCTGTCCTTTATCCTAATTTTAATACTACAATTTCCAGCTAGACCTAAAAAGTGAAGGTTGGGAGAATACATTAAAAAGTGGGTAGAAATATCCTAAAGACTCTTCTCCTATTTCATCCCAGTTTTGGATCACATGTGTCTGTGGCAAATCATTTTGACACACAGCCTTCCTTTGTATACCTAATAAGGGTTTTCACTGTTCCCTGGACACATTACCTCAATTCAAAGGTTTTCACATTAGTAAAACTTCTTCCTTCCTTCCTTCCTTCCTTCCTTCCTTCCTTCCTTCCTTCCTTCCTTCCTTCCTTCCTTCCTTCCTTCCT
>JANIJG010008771.1:0-38736 GCA_024611175.1 Megaceryle torquata
AGTCATTGTACAACTTTCTTTCTGTCTATCACCTATACTAGCATATGGGTTGGGTTTTTTTAGCTTCAGTGAGTTGCGTCAAGCCCACACAGCTCAGCTCTCAGTGGCACCTGAGCAGTGTGTTTGCCTCATGATGAAGTGACCAGCCTTCACAAATTTGCTCCAAGGTGCATTGTCTTGTCCCTTGGATTCAGTAGTTCAGCTAAAAAGCTTAAAGGTTTCCTGAAGGTGGTGAGGAACAACAGCTGACACTGTGGATCTGCTTCCTCCACTAAAACATCCAGAAATGTTTCACTCTTTCTGTCCACTGGAAAAGATTGCTGGATTGGACCCCGTGCAGTTCTGGGCTTGCAGCACTCTGTGAGCCAAGCAGGCATGTAGGCACTCTTGCTTTAAGAATTGATTTCCTAAGTGAACTGTCAACTCCCGGTGGCTAAAAAATCTGCAAACAATTTCTAGTCACTGAACAAAGCAAATCTTTGTATTGTGCTGTAATAGCTCATTATTAAATAAAGGCTCCTTTGTTAGGCTATAAGAAATGGTGTGTACACCGCCGTTCTTCACAATGTGCCTTGGTGTGACTTTGCAATGTATATAAAATTTTCTGTCCCATGAAAAGATGACGTAGTGGGTTATTCTATTTTCATTAGAAAAATACAAAGATCGTAGCACAGCTCTGATAATTGAATATTGTTATTGATGCATTTGCTCCACAATCATACAAGAAGACCTGAAGACTGGACTTCCTCTCATCTGCAACATGGTAAATGAGGAAAACCATAAGGGAAATTTCCAGTGAGGAGAGTGGGGGAGAATTTGAGCAGCTGCAATTCCTACAAGGTGTGTTACTGGGCTGTTTTCTTGCAGTTCCAGGTTTAAATGAGTCAAAACATGAATTAAAGGGCATCAGTGTTTCCCCATTCAGAAAAGCAAGTGTGTTTCCAGCTCCCTCCTTTCTCTCTTTTGCTCTACACCCAACAAGTTCCTGGTAATCTACCAGTTTTGGCCCTGCAGCTGCACAACCCTGTTACTCTGCTCATCAGCTGCTTTTGTTGCATGTTGGTGTCACATTTCCATGGCACAGACATAAGCAGCCATAAGTCCTTTCCTGGTATGAGAGGAGCTGATGGGACGCAGACCTCTCTTCACATGTTCCTCATCCACACAGCCCAAAATGGTTCCTTTGCACCAGCTTTGAGACATGGGATTCCCCCTCTCCCTGATGGCACATGGGCCTTTAGGCTTTAACTCTTCTAAACTCAGTGTTTCCTTTGCATTTCATTCAAACACATTTTGTCAGGCTGTGACATTTTAACTAAACCCATCAGGTTAGCTTGCAAGCCCTGTAGATTTTTTCACTTGTGATGTTTTGCATGCAGTTGGCAGTGCATGAGCAGCGCTGTAGTTTTCCTGTTCCTTCATTCCCCCAGTCACACCATCAGGGCCATGTGAGACCCCCAACACCGCTGCTTCCACTTGGCTGGAAGATGCAGCAGTCAAGGCCAAAGCAGGAGTTGGGCAGAATTTCCCTGAGCCCTGCTCACTTTTAGCTCCTGGCTGGGCTGTAAATGGGGCTTTTCTGATAAGCATCTAGCCCAACTCAGGCTGAGGCTGCTAACTCCCATCCCGTGGGTGATTCATATGCCATCTAATAGTAGCAGCTCCCGGCCACGCCAGCACAATAACTGACCATGGAAAACTCCACACTGCTTTGGGCTGCCAGCCCATCAATTTCCCCAAGCCAAGCTGTCCACGGCTGGCGGTTTGCCTTTGAGGGCAGTGCTGTGTGGCTCAACGAGAGGCTGCAAACTAAGCTGCAGGCACTGCTGTGAGTGGTGCTGGTCTTCCAGCTGTGAGCCCTCCATCCCAGTAGCAATGGCACCATTGGGCTGGTTGGGAAGCAGGTGGAAAATGGATTTCTTTACACACAGCAGTCACTATTAATTACCTCCTTTGCTGGCTATCAGCTAGCTCAGGTAACTGCACTCAGCCTATCACCCCTGGCCCTTCCAGGGCAAAACTGTGGTTTCCTTCCTTGCCATCCCGAATGCTGCTTAGAGCATTTGCAAGAAGCTGCTACATGGCTGCCAAATTCATCTTAGTAGCAGAGCTGCTGCTGACACTGCTGCTATGAGCAGTGGGAGTTTGCTGGGGACACCTCATTCACTTGTCTAGAGGCTGCCAGGGAGAAAGGGTGATTGATATTAGTGCAAAACGACACTCGTGTCCCTTGGCCACACTCATGAACCACCTTTTCCCGTGGTGTTTGCCCTGGATGATATCTGACCATCTTAAAAAGGAAAGCAGGAAGGTGGTGGTGGAGGCTGGAGAGGTCTCACCCCCAAGAACAGGCAGCCGAAGCCTTGCCAGGCAATAGACCTTGGTGCAGGCCAGAAGCGGGGCTGGGGAGGGGGGAGAAGCGCATCGCTACCCTGCAGTACAGCCCCAGACGGTTAATGGGGGTTCTCACTCCACGCAGGGACAGAGATGGCAAGCAGAGCCTGCCGGCTGGAAGCAGGATGCCCACGCTGGTCGGCAGCCCGGCTCCGCAGCCAGTGAGCCGGGACTCCCACAGCGGGGCAGCACTGAACTGCTAATGCGGGCTGGGACTTCGGCCTCAGAGAGGGCTCCGGCCCCGCTGCTTCGGACCCTGCCGGCTTCGCTGAGTCACAGGGAGAAAGGGGCAGGCAGGGGCACTGCTGAGCCCTCGGGCGTGAGCAGACAGTACTGAAGGAGGATTAATTAGAAGCCAGAAAGCCAAAGTGGGATGGAGCCGAGGAGACCTGTGCATGAAACCGAGCGGCAGCGAGACGAGCAGTCCCGCAGCGCCAACCGGCCACCCGGACCCGCTCCCGAAGGTCGGGAGACGGAGACGAGCGGAACCCCTTCCCTCCTGCCATCAAATGCTATAGCTGCGAGCGGGGCTGCCTGTACAAAACCTCCCGCACAGGCACCCCAGACCCTCCTTGACTTTACCACGCAGGGAGGTACGGCGGTCGGAAGGGCTGTGCGGGACCTGCGCCCCTCGGCCGACATCGCTGCCGTGTTCCCGGCTGCCCGACGGGGCCCCGGCTTCCCGGCAGTCGGTCGTTGGGCTGCGCTACTCCCAACACCCTCCCCCCCCGTTCCTCCCCTGCCCTATGGTGGAGCTGGGGTTTCCAGCCCTGGGAGCGGGGTTGGCATGGGGCAGCTACGTGGGGGAGGACCAAAAAACCAGGAGCTGAGGTCTGGCTGTCCCAGAACTGGCTGTGGTGAGACAGCTGTGGTGCTCACCTCCTGATGGTCTCAGATGGGTTTTGGAGCCTCTCCTGTGTTGCAAAAAAGCTTGAAAATAGTCCCTGGGTGGAGGAGGAAGAGCTGGTCCTGGATGCCAGCTGCCACAGCCCTGAGGATGTCATATGAGGCTGCAGCTTCCAAGGATGCCCCAGATTCAAAACTAATCTGGCCCCAGTTTTGATGTATGCATGCAGTGACTAAAATGATTCAATGCTGTCTTTTCGCTTTGTTTTTCTTCCTCTAAATCTGATGTTTTCATTGCAGTGGACCAGCATTTACCAGCAAAAGCTTTGACCAGTACCCATGCTCAGCAGACACACCTCAGTGGCACTGGCAAATCTAAGCTGCTCGCCAGGGCACACTGCGAACAGCACTTATGGGTTCCTAGCTCTTCAGGTTTAGGTTTAGCACAAGGCCAGCCAGGCATGATCTGACTCTCATGTGCCCATACATGTTTTAACGTAAGGAATTTTGCATCCAAAACTGATGGAAACCCTAAGTTTTTCAGGCCAATGTTGAAATAAAACTCATCAACTAGTGTAGGAGCAGGGAGAGGAGAGCCTGTCACTCTCCAGCCTGCTCTCTTGAAGGAAAAGACTGAGAATATGTACAAAGAAGAGGATTGAGTTCAGCAGTGCTCATATTTAACTGAGTAAATCAAAGCCTTTACTTGCTTCAGGACTGTAGGCAATTTTTTGTGACTGGTAGCTCCTCCGCATTGAAAAGTCCAAGGAGATAGTTGGAATTTCATGGACTTTCTGTAAAAATAGGGCCCTTTGCACCAGTGCTTCTACATGGAGCTTGGCAGGGAGGGTTTGCACACAAGTTGATGAAAATGTGGTGCTGCTAAAGGCAGAGCTGAACCCACAGCAGTCAACCCCTGACCCCAGCCATGTTTCAAACAGAAGATACAAAGACTGTCATCACAGATCCAAGTCAAAGTAGACATCTCACAGCTCCTAAGAGGCCCTGGCTTCAGCATCAGCAGAGAGGTTGCTGGGCAGAGGAGGATTTGCTACTGCATTTCGCTGGCTGATACTCCAGCTCCCTCTTTCTCTGCTGACACCCCAGCTAAACTGGTGCCAAGCACTTTCCGGCTGCCCATGCCAAGCAGATCTCAGGTGAAGAGCTGCTTGAAACCCAAGCTGTTTCAAGGAATGAAGGTATGTAAGAAGTGCTATACTGGTTCAAGACTGCACTCCAGAGAGCTAAGAAAGGCATTGCTGCCTCCCTAATTGTGTGGCCAGCCTTTGCATAGCTTCCAGCATTTTCTGTAATTGGGAGAAAACAGCAGCAATCTCCAAGGGATCAGACAAGGAGAGAAAAAAATAGTATGCAATAGTTTTGTTTTTTCCCCTATGCCACAGCCCAGCCTTGAGAAGGGGAGGAAAGGGCAGAGAGAGCTACCCAAGGCAGGAAAAGGACTGAAAATAGGACAGGTATAGGAGCTGTGCCACTGGGCTTTCTCGTGGGGAGGGGCTGGGACACCAGACTGAGGACTTCAAAGTGGCATGCATTCCTTGAGTATAGCAATCAAAGAAACAAGCGCAGCATGGTGCATCCCCAGTAACAGTGCCCAAAGGAAAGCACTTGTTGGCTGGGTCAGCAGTGGGAGCTTGTCTGCTCTGAGGGTGAAGAGGACAGAGCAGCCCTGGGAGACCGGCCACCCTGCTTGTCCCTGTGTGGCTGCAAAGGAGAGCTTGACATTTTTGCTGGAAGGGAATCAACCCCAAACCCCACATGTGCTGTGGTACACTGCCAAGTACTGCAGCTCTGCAGCCCTCCACCTTCTGCTCTCCCAGCTCCCAGCCTCACCATGGGCACTGGGAGATGCCCACTCCCACTGATGCTGTGCCACCAGGTAGTGATGAATGTGAGTGACACAGTGTAGGTGAGGAGGTTTCCAGCTCAGGTGAGCGAGAGCCTCATGTGCAGCCACATCTTTTGGGGAACTTCTAAGAAGTGTCTATTTGCCACTGAGCTCCACCACAC
Organism: Megaceryle torquata; assembly: GCA_024611175.1. Taxonomy (NCBI): domain Eukaryota; kingdom Metazoa; phylum Chordata; class Aves; order Coraciiformes; family Cerylidae; genus Megaceryle; species Megaceryle torquata. The sequence goes on from JANIJG010008771.1 coordinate 5,269, forward strand.
TGAGGGTTCTGTGCCTGATGTCTGCTTTTGCAGAAAATATGAGCATGGTGTTTTGTTTTGGGTTTTTTGACCTCTTAAATCTCCATAACCCTTTGGTGAGAGCTCAATTTCAGCTCTTGCAGCAGGATTTGAGATGGGAATGCCCCAACCATTTCTTGTTCATTGATATTCCATCCAAAAAGCCATATTCAGGTAATGCCATGGTGTGGGGTCCAACAGCCAAAGTTGAAGGAATTTACTGAAAACAGTGGAGTAGACGGCTGAAATCATCATTAATTCCACAAATGAGACATTGACATATCTGCCCTTTCCCAGCAAAAGTTTTGTAGGCAAATAAAGAATTTGTCCAGTGAAAACGTTGCCACAACCCGTTGATACTGCAGGATGTGGTCTTCAAAGAAGAACTGCCTCAAGGCAAGATAGGCATACTGAGTTTTTCCTATGGCTTGGGAGGGCTGGTTGCTCATGTCACGGAAACGGGAAGTCTTCCAGTAACAAAGGTGCAGCATGAACCATGTTCAGGATTGGGAAATACATGTTTCCCATGGTGATCCCTCAGGAATTGCTGCCTGGTTCCACAAATCTTTCTCTGACCAGCACTATAGATGCCTCTGCTTTGGGGTTTTTCACTACAGGCTGCTATAGGAACTTAAATACTTCTGTGCATCCAGGTCTGAGCAGTTCCCTGCTCCCACCCCCTCACTAACGTGGGACTGGCAGCACCAGGGCTCTGACAACCATGGAGGATGCTCAGGTACAGCAGGCATGGGGTCATTCAGCTCTGCTAATTATTGCTACTATTTCTGACTCTGGCCTTTTCCTGTTTTGTCTCAATCTGCAGCTCTTTTCAGTCATTATAGAGCTTTCCACCCTCTTGTGTTTTTTTCTCTCTCCGCTGTCTTCCAGATTTTTGCCACTGTTTCATGCTGCTATCCAAGTTATTTGTCTCTGCTGTCTTGCTCTGGTCGTGGGAACATTAGTAATGTTTTTCTGAAGAGCAGGGTGGCTTAGAGACTGCCTCGCAGACCTGACAGCCATCCTAGTGCTGCTGGCAAGGGCTGGAGCAGCTCAGCCAGCCCTTGGGAAATGATCCTGTTTATGGTTCATCATCATCTGATCTACCCACTGCTTCTTGCTCCTGCCTGGGCCCAACTGTGCTGCCACCATGCTCAGCCATGCTGAGCCAGGCAGGGAGATGGAGCCCAGCCCACTTGCTCCCCGCTCCCCTGCTGCAGCCGCCCTGCATATGGCTGTGAAGGGACATGTACTCATATGGGCCTCCCACCCATGAGTAACAGTGTTGGTCTATCATGTCACAGCCAGCTGGGACAGCTCAGAGGGAGGGTGATTGCTTCCCTGTTGAGGCATGAAATAGGTCACTGCATCCTCAGGACATGGGTGAAACAGGGGACCGAGGGTGCGAGACGTGGAAGCTGCGAGAAGCCTTGCATCAGACAAAAGGGGCTGTACCCCACGAGAGGGGCAGGCAAGGAGCTATGTGTGCAAGAAGGCATGAGGTGCAGGGGCTCTTGTTAAACACCTTCAGTGCTCCCTTCTTTCTTGTCCAAAGCTGCTGCTTTCTTTTTTTTTTCCTGGGAGATGCACAGAGCCAGTCTGAAGCCAGGAAGGGATGATGGGTGGAGATGGCAGGAACATGAAGGGGGAAACACAAAGCAGTTCTGTGTTTCTCAGGGTGGAAAGCGGTCCAGGTTATTAAACAGCAGGCAATTTTAGCATGAGTTATTAATATTAGTTGTTTGTACTGGGAAGTGGTGCCTAGGGGCTCCCATTGCACTAATCATGTAACAAAGCCGTGTTCCTAACAAATAGCTTGTGTTTCAGCCTGCAGAGAATAAGTCGTCTCCTTCCCATTATCCCCTCTCTGAAAAAACAGTACAAGGATTGCACAGTCAAGCCCACAAAAGTGGAAAAGGAAAAAAATGCCATTGGGCTGTCCTACAGTGCCATTGCTTACATCCAGGCAGCCCAGTAATGCCATCAGCACCTTGGGCCAACATCTCCTGCTCTTCCCCTGTGGATCCTCTGCTTCATCCCTGACCCCAGCAGGTCTGGACTCTGTTACTGGCAGTTTTTGTGCTACCCTTGGGTCTGGGTGTAGTAAAATCACATCACATCACCCGCTTAGGATAGTAGAGGGGCTGTGGTGGGGATTTTCCTGCCTTGCTGAGCTCTGCTGTGTATCTCTGTGTTTTTTCAGGCTTTGGGAACTGCAGTTCTCCCGGGTACACACCCTTCTGAAGTAAGAAACCAATTTAATTAATTTGATTAATTAATTTACTGCCTTGGCACTAAAGCACAGATTAAAGATCAACAGCATCCTCTAATTTTAGATTGTACAAACCATGACTGCCCTGCTGGTTTTTGTTTTCCTGAGGACTTGGCATCATTTTTGAGTTTTACCATATGGAATCACAGGTCCTCTTGCCCTCCCGGATGCAGCTTCACACATACAGCTCTTCATTGGCCCAGCTCAAGTCAGGCAGGAGGACCAGAACTATGCCCCAGGGCCCCAGCCCTTCCCCTGGCAGTGCTCATCTCTGCAAATGCTCTGGCCCTGGTGCCTGATCTGGCACCGCCTGGCAGCAACTGCATCTGCACCCTCAACACAGCAAACAATCACGGTGACAAACAGGAGAGGGGTCCGCACATCATCTCCTGCCTTCTTGACATCCAGCCTGAGATAGATCCAGCTGGTGGAGGAGCTACAACTGAAAAATGAGCATGCACAGGGATGGTTAAAGGTCGTGGCATGACATCAGGGCACAAGGAGCAGGGAGGGGGCTGTCAGTCCAGCTGCGTGGGCTCCCTTATTGGTGCAATGCTATTGATGCTTCTGTAGCATGATGTGTGTTTAGCATGATGCTCTGCACACACGCCTGAGTGGAGAGGGAAGATCTTTACCATGAGGGCAGTAGAACACTGGAACAGGTTGCCCAGGGAGGTGTTTGAGGCCCCATCCCTGGAGACATTCAAGGTGAGACTTGATGAGGCTCTGAGCAACCTGCTCTAGTTAAGGATGTCCCTGCTTTCAGCAGGGGGGTTGGACTAGATGACCTCTGGAGGTCCCTTCCAACCCAGACATTTCTATGATTCTATGATCTCTCTATTGCATTAGCATTTCAGCGCTGGGAGTCCCTTGTCTCCCAGCGCCCACAGGCAGCTGGTAAAGCTCAGAAACACCATGTTGACCTAAGAGCCCCTGACAGATGTGCACTGCGGTCAGCACAGATCCTGCTACTGGCACCCTCATCCCTACAGGCCTGCTCATTTCCCCATTACTCTGTTATGTTCTCAACCCTGCTGCCAACCTCCTGTTGGTGGAGTAAGCTAGGAGGAAAACACTGCTACACACCCCCACCTTCTGCAAAGTGAGCTGATGCTAGAGCACTGCCAGACTCTGGAAGGAGTTGTAGCACATGAGATAAGGCACGGTGGCCAAAATCAAGCCCCCAGTCCCACTGCTGTCTCCTACACCCCTACCAGCCCATTACCAAGCCTCTCTAGCTTCTCAGCTGGGCATGCTATACCTCTCCCTGCTGCCCTGTGTCCCTCCCAAACCATTTAGCTCTCTGCTGACAAAATCTTAATAAAGGCTGAAGAGTGAATCCCACCCCCCCACCTCCCCTGCCCAGGGGAAAAAAAAAAAAGAACCAAACCAAACCAAGATGGGCAAACAATAGTGAAAAGTTACCTCCCTTGGAAACAGCTCACCTGTTTTGTCCAAGGAAGGCCTAAGGCAGAAGCTGAGCACTGATGACTCAGCAAAGTGGTCTGGGTCTTGCTGAGGTACAAAATGAAAACAAAAGATCTTAAAATAAGAACAGCTCAGTCACTTTAAAACTAAGCAGTGCTACAGCTTCTTCTATACTGTTTGCCACAACTAACTTGACATAACCCATGACTGTTACACTCAAGGGGCACACTCACTATGTTCAGCTTTGGAGAAACTGCACCTAGTTCTTTTGTGGATCATGCAACAACCCACCAAAGTGAACACCTACAGACCAACCCAGCCAGAGGAGCTCTTCTTCCTCCTTCCCTTGCTTCTTCATGGGGGGCTGAGCCTTTCCAAGAGACCCTTGGTAAGTGAGATGTGGAAACACAGCCCCTGCCTAACAGCCCAGAGTCCAGCACACCTTGGCTTTGACCTCTGAAGCGACTGCTCTTGCAGCAGTTAACCAGGTTGGGCTCTCTCTTCTAACATTTTATCTGTGTGATGCTGCATTTTCATTTATTCCTCCACCCACCACTCCACAGCCATTTTTCTTTAGAAAGAGGATGAACACCCTGTTTTGCTGCTTTGTTGGTTTTTAAAATGTGAATGAAGTGAAGCAATGGGCTGGGAAGCAGAAAAAGACAAGCGAGCGTCCGTGAGAGGAAGCGGTACCCGCGCTGATTGCAACCAGGCTCCCCAGCTGAATGAAAAAATAACTCCCTCCCCCAAGGAGATATTTTAAAAGCTGAAAGCTAAGAACTTAAGTACAAAGGCTTTTGTGTTTTTATTGACATTGTAAGAAACATTTTTTTTCTTCTTTGTTACAAAAGAGCTAAGTGGTTCTGAGAGCAGAAGTACAGTTTATATGTACACAGTGCTACAGACCCTTCAGATCAACCTAAGGCTCGAGAAACATCAGATCATAACTGCAGGTTTATCAAATGAAGACCACTAAGGCCCATTAGAGCCGAACACTATTCCTACCGTATGTAAATGTATTTACACATTTTCTTTCTTTAAAAAAAAAAAGATAACAAGCTGTCTAAAAAAAAAAAAAAAAAAAAAAAAAAGGACAAAAAAAACCCAACACATTTTTATCTTACACATCTGCAGGACTGACAACAGTAACTGTTCATAGGAGACATTCCACCAATCCAAGGACAATTAATACGTGAATACCAGAGGTTTACAAGACGTTTTAGACACTATTAACAGTGGTATGTGCTGTTAGCTGACTGAAAATGGAGAGTACAGCTTCATGGGGAAAATTTGGCAACACATCTTGGTCCCTCTCTTTTACAGGATCAACACAAAATAAGGCACATACATTGTGAGAATATAAACACTGCTGTTCAGAAGGATGAGCCATTGCACAAGAGGCGTGGGCAAACCGACCGGCCATTTCACCAAGGGGGGGCTGGGGGGAAGCAATGACTGGAAGCGAGTGAGCCAGCTGGCATCTTAATGCACGTACCGTTTGGAGCTGTCCTCCAAGAAAAGAGTAACTTCATCTGCCACATGGATGCACAGGGCCATTGTACTCACCAGCAAGGCCCCTCAGGAAGCCCACTGACTTCTCTGCCAAACCACCTTTCCTCCACCTCAGGGATGAACTCTCCCTGGTGACTCCTGCTTCATGGAAAGTAAAACTGCCTGGAGAAAGATCCTTCACACAGGCTGAGCAATGCTGATGCACCCAAGGTCAACAGTAACAAATCTGGAAGACCCCTACAGAGCTATTAGAAGAAAAGGTGATTTTGACTCAGGCTGCAATGCTTTAAAAACAGGGACTTCACAATCTTTTCTGCATTTTTCTAATTATCTAGGGTGAGCAGCGGGTTTCCAACTGCTATGGCAATGCCAACTGATGCGCCAGATACACAAAAGCAAGCTTTGGCTCTGGAACTGGAAGAGCAGGAGTAGAGGGGTGCCAGTAAACATGTGAGCAATGTTAGTGGGACCTTCCTCAGACTGCCACACATTGAGAAGGAGGTTAAATGAAAGCTGGTGTCCAGCCTAACAGTGCCATGCTCAGAGAGCCCAATCTACCTTACCAAAACAAACCCAAAACTCAATATAGCTGGGCTACCATGTATTGATGCCCTCACAGGTACCAAATCAGGCTCTTTAGCATAAACCCAAAAAGCATGAGAAGATACTAAAAACTGAGAAGTGGCACATGAACATAAGTGGCACATAAGCTTAATGATGAAAAGGATAAACCATCTGCACAAACTCCCTGGGGATACAGTGGAGTCTCTGGTTCTGCAACTTCACCAAATCAAAATGGGATGCCTTTCTGCAGTATGTGGTTTTGTCCAAGACATGCAGCTGGCCCAAGACAGGGGTAAGTGAGTGACAAAGGTTTGTCAAATCCAGGAAGGCAAATTAGCTACTCAAAACAGTCCCTTTTAGCCTTGAGCAATATGAATGGCTCCTTCTAAGCTCTGATGGATCACATCTGTTAATAGCTTCCCAGCTTCAATTTGACCAGCAAATACAATTATGAACTGGAAAACTGAGTTTAAAAAAATAGTTTGGGTGGATTTTTTTTTAATGTATTGGTTCTATAACAATAAAAGGCTTCTCTCCCAAGCCACCTACTCCCAAGCTGGTCATAAGTCTCCCTGTTGAAACTGTTTATAAACATGTAATTGATGGCTTAATAAACAGCCAGTGATTGGTTACTGGGAACCATCTGAAACATCTCCAGCAGAGCCTTTCCTCGTGCATATGCTGCTGTTTCTCTGCAGCGGTGTGGGATGTATCATAGTGCTGTAATGTCCAGTGTGGCCACTACAGCATCTTTCCTGTCCTGGTGACCTGCCTGGCTGCAGATGTCCCTCCTCACCTGGGTAGCAGGGCAGAGGCAAGGGCTGCGTCCAGGTAGCGGGTCTCCACATGGCTGCCTCTGGGCAGTGAGAGCAGAAAAGGGAGCAGCTTTGCCATGTTGCAATAGCAAACCAGCCATTTGCCATGGTGAGCTGCGGTCAATTCTCTGTGCAGCCCAGAGACCACTGCAGAAAGGCTGTGATAGTTGGTCATGGGCATGGAGTTTTGGAGGGGAACTGGCAAAGGGCAAAGAGCAGGACAAGGGAATATGTGTGCATGAGACACAGGAAGGAAGAAATGCTTGCTGAAGATATGGAGAAGGACAGGAGCAGGATGATGATAAAAAGCTGTAGGATATTTACATTTGTCTTGATTTCTGACATTCCAGCTCGCAGTGCAATTCACTTGGTATGTGCTGTGATAAGCCCAGATACGGCCCCAGCACCGCATTCCTGTCTTCCTACTGATTTACAGCTTCTTCTTCTGATTCTAATAGCTACTAATATATCAATGTTATCCAACAGCTCTACTGAGGTTGTATTCCTACACATTCCTCAAATGCCATGCCCTGAATCAGCTGGTATTTCACCTTTTTTACGGGGGGGGGAAGAGAGAGCTATGTCCTTCTAACCTGTAGAAATCACCTTCTGGTGCTGCTCTGACTTTTGACTGGGCTAAAGTTTATCTGTACTTCAAAACTGACCACACTTCCCATTCTCATTGTATGTCTACTCTAACACCAGGTCCTCACAGACAACTGTTCAAATCACCAAACATGCCCATAATTTTACTATCCAGTCATGTAAAAAGGAAGGCTGAAAATCAGAATAGCAACTATTGCCAAAGAAGAGAGTTGAAATCAGGATGGCTTTCTGCTCTTCTCCTTCTCTGAAATGGGTTAAACCTGACACAATCTCAGCAGCATTTCACAAGGCAGTGACAGTTATCTCTGTGTGTTTACAAAAACCTTCAACATTTGCTAGGGATCAAAGGGCTGATGGCTTTACATTTCTCATTTGCTTGAATCTCCTAAATTCTGTGCTCCATGGCTCTGAAACTACAGCCTAGGGGTACCATGGCAGTGAATTTCTAAAGGGCATTGTCCACCTCAGTGTGATGTATTTAGTACATCCAGAGAGGGTTTCATCACTGTATGCTCACTTCACATTGTGCCTGGTTATTTTGTGCCTATATGTTTAAGGGAAAAAGTTGCAACAGTTTTACAAGGCCTAGTTTCCTTTGAGTAACAAAGTCACTTCATCAGACCTTTCTTTAAAAAAAACCAACCCAAAACAAAACAAAAAAAAGCACTTCGCCCATTTAATTTGGTTTACACTAAAAAAAAAAAAAAAAAAAAAAGAAAAAGAAAAAAGGAAGCATACAGACATTCAAAAAGGGGAAAAGAGAGAGAAAAGAGAGAGAGGAGGGGAATGGGTATAGCAATACTGATTCAAAACTGAAATGGAAGACAGTTTCTCCCTAGAACACTTTAGGGTTTTCAGAGTCCTTATTCCATAAAAGGAATATACTTGAAACACATCCCATTTAGGTGAGATGAGATTGCTAAAATACATACACAACTAAAAAATATGAGTCTTTTTTTTTTTTTCATCCATTATCTCCTAAGGGGGTTTTTGTTGTTGGGTTTTTTTGTTGTTGTTGTTGTAGTTATTTTGTTTTTGTTGTTGGGGTTTTTTTAGGTTTTGTTTTTAATGTCTATTGCATAACAGCAAGAAACTTGCTTTCTTCTGCAAGTGAGGTCAACAAAGAGCTCATGTCCCCAATAGCCATGTTGGTTGTGCTTACGGGCATAGCTGGGAATGTAAGAGACGCTCGGGGAGTGGTGAGGCGTGAGGAATTGCGGGAGAGATTCTGGATGATACTTGGGCTCAGGGCTCCTGAAATTAAGCTGACGTGGTCCCCATCATCTATGATAGCATCAAAATCAATCTGCACACCCTCTAGGCTGTTGCTATCAATGTTGTCAACTGTGCTCGACACTTGGTTAGCCCCTGGGGAAAGAAGCTCAGATGAGTTTGCAGTTGCAGTCCCCTGCAGCAGGCAGTTAGCTTCCGAACCAAAGAAAGAACCTGTTTTCATAGCTTGGTGGCTAAAGCCCGTGGTTTGGTCATACAACTGACCAGAGTAATTCTGCACGTTAGAGCAGAACTGCTGTGATTGACCTTGCATCTCCATCTTAATGGTGTTTACCCTGTATGTCTGGTTGACATCACTTATGTGTCCTTGCTGTTGTGCCAGGTTGTTTCTCAGCATGTTTTGTCGTCTGTTACCACTGTAATTAGAGCATGGCTGGTAACTCTTGGCCACCAACAAACCTGAAGGCTGGTTACCAACGGTGTGAGACACTGGTGGACAACTCTGCGGCCCTTGATACAGGCTGCTTTGTGAGGTAGGACTAACCTGCCCTAGCATCATTTGACTGGATTGATCGACTCCCTGGTAATGAACACTGTCTCCGACTGGCTGGTTTTGCAAATATTCCTGTTCCATCACATTCCTGTTCTGCAATCCATTTGCCATACTGGTGGGTTGATCGCTGGATGCCATTGGATGGCTGAAATTTTGCTGGTTCCCACTCACCAGCATGTTGCTGCTTCTCAGCTTCTGCCCTTGAACTGCCACGCCACAGGAACTGTCCATCGCCCCAGACATCATTGCTTGCCTGCCAATGCTTTCACCGTAAGGCTTGTTGGGCTGCACGCTGAAAGAATTACCAGCTCCGCTGCCAAGAACCGTGTTTTGCTGTAAACCGTAGGAACCGTTGTTCTCCACCAGGTTCTGATAGCCGTTCTGCTGAGCCATGTTGCTTCTCTCCAGGGTCTGCTGCTGAACCATCATGTTGTTATACAGTCCAAAGGGCCGAGTGTGCTGCACTGCTGAGCGCTGACTGCATTTCAGTTTCAAAGGAGATAAGTCAGAACTTCCTGAGCTTACTTCATTCCACTGAATGGGCAAGTCGCTCTTGTTTGCCTCGGAACCTACCTGCTGACTGCTTGGAGGAGGGGCTTGGTCAAAGCTGCTGGGGTTGTTGTTTCCTAACACTGAGCTGTGATGCATTTTGTTGCTGTCTAGGGCATTGTTCAACAAGTGGTCGTACATACCCTGGTTCTGGGAATTCAAATACTGAACCACGTCATCTGGCAGGAGATCCTCATCATTCAGACTGCCACCCGCTTCCATCGTAGCGGCCTCCAGGGCGACGTTCTCGCTGATGCTCGGAGGACAGGGGGAGCTGAAGCCGCGGAAGACGCCGCCCTCAGAACGGGTATAGTTCTGAAGAATGAGGTTGCGCCTTTCCATGGATGGAGGCAAAGCAGGAGGATTGAAGCTATTAAGACTGTTGAAACGCTGGACTCTAGGGACAGAGAGGTTGTCAGAAGCCATTCTTACTGGATCACTGGCTCTCCTCGTCCCATTTCCTATAGCATCGTGAGACAGAAAATGCCTCCTGCTGTAACCATTTGCCCCTCCATCACTACTTCTTCGAGGGACATTCACTGGAGGCAGCGGAGATACTCCGGACTCCCTGCAGTCACCCAAGAGTGCCATCCTTGTTTTGAGGCTCATCCTCTCCATGTTAGGCAGTGGAGTTGGTGGGGGTCCACCAGTAGCTGCTGCGTATTTAGCTTTCAGCCTGTATTGCTGGGCTGGAGTGAGGCTGAGAAGACTTGGCAGGTCATCACACTGGCTCACTTCACTGGAGCGCCGGGAGGCATCCGTCGAGATGGGGTCATACGAGTCTGCAACGCTCACGTTCTGCAGTCTTCCCTCTGCCTGGGAGGCGTCGCTGGACCTCCGGCTGGAGAAGCAAGGTGAGATTCCAGAGGACCTGCGGCTGCTCAAGTAGGCTGAACTGATTGTGCTAGTATTGCTGTCCCTCCTGTTCAGCATGTTCAACACAGTGATATCTGTACTTGAAAGTTCGTTCCTGTTCGGCAGAATAGTCATGGATCCTCCTACACTGCAGCTGCTGTTCGACTGGGTACCTGGAGGTAAAATTCACAGTTAAACAAAAGGGCATCGCTCAGAAAACACCCAGTGAAGAAGGAAGGGGAGTATAGAGGAAGAGACTGAATCATCACAGTACTGCTCTTTCTTGAAAGAAGTAGGGATAAAAGCTGTGTCCTTAGGTTAAAAGCTAATTCAGAGACTCAAGGGTAACACTTCAGTGTGAATCCCAGCATGAAATTTATAGGCCATAGCCACAAACTGTCATCAGCTGGTGTAGTGCTCCAGCCTGCAGTGCAGCTATGCTGACTGATGTGCCAGAAGGACAAATTCGTAAGGGAGCTTTTTATAAGCAAAATATGATTGGACAGGCACTTGCATGGAATGGCAAAATATACAAATGGGAGGCTATTCAAGGTCATTTCTAAGACTTCTTGAAATATTCTTGAAATAACTCCTAACAACTGCAAAACAACTTTGCTGGTTTCCTTGTTTTGTTTTGTTCTGAAGTAAACAGAGGACGTTTCTTAATTTTACATAGTTTCTTTCTGTTGAATGAGTTCCAGAAAACCTGGGCTGTTACTGGTTGGGTGGAGTGCAGAGACCTACAGGCATGCTGTAGGCAGTGCAGAGGCAGCAGGACATACATCTTGGCAATGAGCAGCTTCCTGTATGACGATTATGGACCTTCAGAGTGCAGGCTCACCTTGCTCCCATTAATGGATATCTGTACATATGATTATTTGTATATGTGGAAACAGTTTATTTAAAGGGCAGCCCAATGCATCTATGCAAAGGGTGCTTTGCTAAGGCCTCATCTGAAAGACACCCATATGTTAAACTGGAAGGTGTTTATTTCATCTGCCTCACCTCAAAACAAGACAGGATTATGATGATCTTGGGTCCAAAGCTTTAAGTGTAGGGAGTATTTACAAGCTGATGCATGGCACCCTTGCTGGCCTCTGTTCTGTAAAACACGGGACTACCAGACTTCTCTCAGGGTGGGCAGTAGGACTTGTAATGAGGGGATAAACAAAAAGTGATCAATTTATAAACCATTCTCACAGCTGTTGAGTTCTGTAAGCTGCACTTGTCTTTTGCAAAGGTTACAAGATAGAGCTAGCAAGCAAGGAATTGAAGGACAAAAGGTGTTACAGGTCCTGTTATGTGTATCTCACCATTTCCTATGAGAGGCGGCAAGGTTGGGGCTTTGGAAGGTGGAACGGGGTTCAGTCTTGGAAGCATTCCATTAACTTGTTTCAACCTTTCTAATTTCACTTGCTCCATCCATTTGGTCCCTGTCACATTCCTCCTGGCCTGTAAGCCAAGTGCTGTGGTGGCTGTGGAAATGGTAGAGTCCATGATTGGGGTTTCATCAATGACACTGAGGTCTCCTACACTACCACCACCAGTCAGAGTAAGCTCGATCCCATTGTTGGAATAGTTGCTGATGGGGGACTGTTCGCTGCTGCATGTAGACTGACCACCAGGGCTTGGCTGAGATGTCTGTTGGAGTGAAGTAAAAAACAAAAAAAGTGAGGATTAAGCAAACAATGTTAACAAGACCACTTGCAGCAAATGCAGGTCTAAATGAAGTAATACAAAACCAAATGTAAAGAAAAGTTTAGCATTAAATGATGAGAGTGATCATTCATGAAGAGGCTTTCTAGATACTGATTTTAACTGCAGTCAATGTCAATGCAAAACTCAACTTTAAAATCCACTTTAATATCTTGTTGATAGAATATATTATATCTACATGAGACATTTATTTCAGTTACTCCCCTAATTGCTTCTATCACTTCATGTCATCTGTGAGCATGTATGGACAGATACTCTTTGGAACGTGCTCTTCCCAATAGAAGCTGAAGCTCAATAAACCAAATTACACTTCAGCCATGTCACAAGGTCTAATTTACACTGCTAGGCTTGCAGCAAGCAAGCAAACAAATACGACTACAACAACATTGGAATTTGGTTTTTTTTTAATTAGACTTGTGGCTAAAGAATGCAAGTATTTTCCAAGCTTAAGGCTCATTGTTACAAGCAGCGGTTGGCCTGAAATGCTGGCATGTGATAAAACAGGGACAAAGCATCAGTGCAAAAATATACTCTATCATATTATCAGCCTCCTGTCACCCCAGCAGCACTAGGATCTAAACTTATACCTTCTCTTATGCCATCTTTGCTCTGAATCAAGAAAGCAATGTTCTGCAGAATCAAATCCTTTGCTTCATTAGAATTTCAGATTTTCAGTTTAAGAATTTAAGTACCCAGTGTATTTATATACCCATTGAAATAGTTTCTTCTTGCTTAGCAGGCAGTGTTCCCTGCTGCTCTAGCAGAATTCTTGCTGTGGGGAAACATGGGCTTGATTTATTTCCTACACTCATAAAATTCTTGCAAAAGAATGGGAAAATTTCTCTAACAAACTGCAACACTCAGACAGACAGACTGACAGACAATACAGACAGCAACACAGACAGAAGTATCTGGACATAGTATCTCACTGTAGGGTGTATCAGTATGATCACAAACCAGTGGAGCATGCAGTATCACTTTGCTCCCAAGAACAGTTTCATGTAAGCATTTCACTTTTGTGGTTTCTGCTGTTGTTTTTGTTTGTTTGTTTGTTTGTGTTTTGTTGTTGTTTTGGTTTGGTTTTTTGACAGCCTATGGTTTTTATGCACATTTTATTGACAAATGTTAGCTACAATTTCTGAGGTAGCAGTGATGGCTCTCACTTTTAACATCAGTGAATGCAGACACAGATTCAAGGCACTGCTGTAGTTTCATATGCCCCTGAGGAGTCCATTAAGATGCAATAACTATTTTATTATGTCTAACTTGTACAATGATACTTAGAATTTATGAGGCCACACTGAGCAATTTCCAAATCCTGGCCATAGCAGATTTGGTGACAAGAACAGAAATAACAGTTATTATACAGAAGAGAGTTTGTAATTCTGGACAATAGTTCCATGATTCCATATTGAAGAAGAGCAATAATGGTCAGAAGCCTGTTCTTGTAGCCACATTTCAAGAGCACAGTGAGGTAGGTTACAGAACTAAGAACTGTATTATGGGGAACATACATTTCTAAATGTGCTATACAGAAAGTAATGGATGTCTTGTCTAGAGGGGAAGGTAACAAAGAGATTTCTGAAGATATTCCACCAGATTTTTCATATGTCAAGTGCTGCAAAATTCTCACAGAACATTACATTTGCGAATGAGTTTTATGGATTGCATGTTACTAAATAGAGGAATGATTGGACAACAGGCAGAAGGCTAAAATAAAGACATAAATAATGTTGCAATAAGAAAAACAGCAGAAAAGTTAAAATGCCCTCACCTTATTACCCACTGTCCTTAGGAAGTTAGAACAAGACATTTAAGAGCATTAGACAGAAAAGATATTGGATTAGTTGAAAAACAGAAAATACATCTTAATTCATACAATCAATGAAAAGCAGGAAATAATTTTTAGAAGATATTTTTCAGTGAGAAATATTTAATACTGTGTAAGTAATCATCAGTAATGCCCCCCTCCTGCAAATTTTACGTTAAAAACATCTACACTCAATATGCCTCAATAACACTACAAAATTACCTAGTTAAGCAAGAGGGGAATGAGTTTTGATCCTTTGTAATCTAAGCTACTTTATCACCAAAGGCAGCAGAAGACCTTTAGACTTCAGTGGGAATCAACCCTGGGCTCTTGAAAATTTCTAAATTCGGGGTTAATACTCTACACTTTAGGCATAAGCCTTAGGCACAACCTAGAGCTAACTCTTATTGCAGTATGGTTAACAGTATGAGCAGAATTTGGAGAGCTCATATTTGTCCCCAAGGACTGGGTCTAGATGAATCATAGACCCAGACGTGGAAGAGGACAGAGTGCCTGCCTTTGCTTCTTTTAACCCCTGTGGAGAGGATGGATGGCACATGAAATATAGGCAAATGAAATAACTTCTTTATTTAAGATAACATGTCAAAAAATGGAATAAGGTCCTTTCATCATTCAAGGCTATACTGGTTTAATGCAATACATTTAGGTAAACCACTGAAAGACCTGCCAGGACTCTTAATTCAGCTCAATTTAGTTAAACTGGAATTAGGTTAACTTGGTGAAGTTGAATTAAATATCAGATTAACATAAGAGGGCACATCACAATAAAGATCATATGTTATCAAAAGATCTCCTCCTGCTGTTTAAGAAAAATCAGTTTATCCTGCTTCAGTTTGATCCATGACCCAAAAACCTCAAGCCCTAAAATCTGACTGTTTCTCAATGTTCTCCAAAAATTATCATCATCAATATCATCATTTTAGTCTGTTGGCCTTTTTTTTTTTTTTTTTTTTTTTTTTTACATTTTAGCTTCGAGCCTGCAGGATTCACATTCTCTAACTTCCTTCTGTAAACAGGAGACTGCAAAAAATATTCCTTTTTAAAAATGAAAAATGTGATTTTCTCATAATATGTTGATTCCAAATGATGGAGCTTTAAGAGAAACAATTATTATGAATGTTGCCAACACTGCACTTACTGCATATCACACAGTCTAGATGTAATCTTTTTATTTGCTATTTCTTAGGCTTTAAAAACGTTTTCCAATGTAAACAAAAAAGACAACGTAATCTTGTGAGCTAGAGTTTAGGGGTTTGAGCATTTCATAAAGGGATTATGAACTGGTTGCAAGAAGAAACAGGACAAAAGGAACAGCGCGGTGTATTGCATACCATTGGTTTTTCTGACTTGACTGCTTTCACTTGGAGGCATTCTTCACGCTTTGAGGTAGTGTTGCTGAGGTCCTTCTGCTCACCAATTGCACCCTGAGTCTGATGGCCTGGTGACCGGGTCTGAGAGTGGCTGCCTGGGTCTCTTGGTGGCGGAGGCCTCGGGTGGATATCTCCCCGCTGCTTCTTGGTGACATGTGCCTCTGGGCCATGCACAGTCTTCACGTGTTTCCGGAGAGAACTGGGGTCTGTGTAGCGCTTTGTGCAGCCCGGTATCTTGCAAACATACGGTTTCTGCCAAGACAAGAAAAACACGTAAATTAGATTTAATTCCATGTGGGACTCCTGAAGAGCTCCTTGGAGAACAGCTGGTGTGAGAGTTACATGCTTTCACAGTGAATTTGTTATCCAATTCATGGTCTCTACAGTGACTGCACCTAGTCAAACACACTAATTTCCCTTGGTTTTGAAGGTACTCATTAATGCTGCATAGTATACAGAGGGCAGAGAACTGGCACAGCTTTGATTTATCAAAACAGAAGAGCCACCAGAGCTACGGCAATTTATGAAGACTGGCCTGATATCCTGCCCATCGCCCTCAGCAGTTTGATACCCCATTTCTAGTAGGCCCAGTACCTCCTCCTTGACATTCAGAGGCAAACAACCCCCCCTCAAAACATGCTGGGACATTCGTTCAGGCACAATTATGTGAGGAAGAGGTTTTTTCCTGTCTCTCAGACACCAGTATAATGTCAAAGGATGGGATACAGTACCATAAACATTTTCACGTTGCAGTGATATAGGCATTAGTACTATTAGTGCTACTCTCATAACTAACGGCATTTTAGAAAAACCACTTCCTTTGTCTGTGAATTTCTCTAGTTCACTAAGCAATGTACAATACATTTGCTGTCTTACAATTTAACAAATACTTTGTTCTTGTATTATGAGAGGATTAGAAAGAGGAGTTAAGCCCTAAACACTTTGTCTCATGAAACAAAATATCATTCACTCACTTTTATTATTGAATTGATGCCAAAAGTCCTACTATTTTAAAGTCATTTATCCTGGTCTTCCAGACAAAAAAAAGATACCATCATGCAGAGTACCTCAGAGGGGTTCTCTCCCTGCTTACACATGGCACTGTGGAGCCTTTGATGAATGTAGCTTCTTCTTAACTATCTAAGGCCTACTCCCACTGATGGCAGCGGAAAAAAACTCCCATTGACTTGAACAGAAGCAATAAAGTTGATAACGAGCAATTTAAAGTTGATGCTGAGCTACTAAGGCAGGTTTTCTCAAGATGCTACGGATGTACAAGCCAGGTAGCTCTCTTTTACATGTGTGAGGGCATAAACACATTAAGATCTGTCAGCTGTTTTTACATCTATCTATAGGTTACCTACTTACAAGCAAAATGGCACCACGAGTAAGTGCTGAATTGGGTCTGCACTTCCCCCAGTATCCCTGGCACTCCATCAGTATACATTGCCTAAGGATATTTGCCTGGTTCAGTGGGAAATAATGGTGAAGGAAATTTTTCATTTGCCCTTGCTGCCACACCTACCAGAAATGATGCACAGCAGAAAATTTTTCACGATGTCTTACTGTTAGACATGAAATCCTAATCTTAAAACACAGGCAGTACAGGTCACATCTTTAAGTTTGAGAAGAGTTTACTCATCAGCTAGGCAACAAACAGTTTGGTTCAGGCAGTGAAATTTTAAAAAGCTCAGTCAGCTGTTAATGAGACTTGGTGAACTTCCTTCTACCTTTGTGACAATTCACAAAACTGCTGCTGGGCTTCAGTGCAGTTGTTAGCTGCACTGCTGAAAGCACACACTGCAGGGACAGGGCAGACTCAGAGATGTGCAATGCTCTCTTGCTTCCCCTGTGACTCAGGAAATGCTGCAGGGACTGGGGGACTGGAGAAGATGAATGCTCCCAGGAGATTCTGCCAGCCCTAGTGAATGCCTGCGACAGGTCTGACAGGCAGCTAGGGAAAGATACAAGCCTCATGGAAATGGATATAGCTGCTATGGTTTCCACACCATACAGTCATCATGCTGGTGTGGGCTGCCCTTCAAATACTTCCAGGTTTAGGCTAGAGGTGGAGGAGTATAGGACAGGTCAAGGAGGAGAGAATGAGCTCCAGGATATGAGACTGAGATGATGTGACTCCCTGCGTAAACTGAAAAGGGGCAATAAAACAGGGACAAGGGTATGAAGATGGTGTGATCCCTTAAAGAAGGGGCAGCAGTAACAGGAAACACAGTAATAAGGAGGTGTTACACTGAGAGTTCTAGAGATGGCTGTCACTGTTTTGCCTGAGAAAGATCAAATTCCCTCCACTGCATCCCTACTCCATCAAGTCTGTTCAGGATAGAAAGAAAGACTGAACTAGCCTAGAAAAGAAGGAAAAAGCATAAATCAGAACTTATCGAGCAATCCAAATTTTCCCAACCCTGGAGACCTTATCTCTCTCTGCAACTGCCAGAAAGGAAGTTGTAGTCAGGTGGGGGTCAGGCTCTTCTTGCAGTCAACTAGTGACAGGGCAAGAGGGCATGGCCTGAAGCTGCACCAGGGGAGGTTTAGGTTGGATCTTAGGAAGCACTTCCTCACAGAAAGAGTGATTAGACATTGGAATGGACTGCCCAGGGAGGTGGTGGAGTCGCCATCCCTGGAACTGTTTAAGGAAAGATTGGATGTGGTGCTTAGTGACATGGTCTAGATGATGTCATGGTGTTGGGTCATAGGCTGGACTTGATGATCTTGGAGGTCTATTCCAGCCACAAAAATTCTGTGACCTCTATAGCTGTCCCCAGCAGCCAAAAAGGAGGCTGTGAGATAAGGTGAGCTCTGGCTTGGCTGCCGCCAGGTGTCACCACCAACCCAGGCAAGGGGACATATGATGGGCCCTGGTCCAGCCCCTCAGCTCCAGAGGGAAAAATGCTCCCAGCTTTCCAGGGAAACCAGGAGCCATGCCTGGTCAATGTGTCTGTTGTCATTAGACCCCCCCCTTCCAACCTCTTGAACACTGAATAAAATGACCCACAGCCTCTCTAGGTCCGTATGATTTGGGAATGATTGTGCTGGGAAAAGTCGTCTGGAACTTAGATTGCTTTCAGGCAGCTGAGGGTTTCAGTGCCTGTCCTCCATAATAAATTGCTGCAACCACATTGTAAGTCTGTCCGACGCCAAATTTTATTATTTTTTTGAAGCTGTGCTTACTTACCTCATTGGAATGAGTCCTGTTTTGGTGCTTGGCCCTGTCAGACGCGTTGGAGAAAGCTTTGTTGCAGCCTTCATGTTCACACACATATGGTTTCTCTCCAGTGTGAGATCTCAAGTGTGTTTTCAAGTTTTCTAGTCTGGAATAGGCCTTTGTACAACCTTCAAACTGCAGACAAGGAGTAAGTCTGGATTAATTTTAATCTTTGGACTTTCAGGAAACAGTAAAAGCTGACCTATAAAAGTTTAGAAACTTTCCAACCCTTCATAACCTTGCCCAATGTAATTTTTTTTTATTTGTTGAATTTAAATTTTACCCAGGCAAACCCCATCACAGCTCAAGTTAAAATGCTTCCAGCATTATGTAAATCTTCTCTTACAGGAGAGCACAGTATTTGTGTACCTCATCTAAGAAATTAACTGTAAAGCTATTAGGAGCTTTGTACTAGTTCTGTAAAAGAAAGTGCTTTTGAATAATTAAGCAAACTGAGCCCTATTTAATAATGCCTTTTGGGGCTTCTTTGACCTTTAAACTTGAGGAAGTGGGCCAAATTATCCAGTCAATTCCCCCCTCCAAAACCTCGTAACCTGGGCAAGCTGGATTAAGAAGACATGGTAGTCTCTTCTCCATCAAATGTGTGATGGACAAAAGATCAGGGAATGCAGCATCTGTGCTACCCTGTTCCCTGCACAGCCTCGGCTCCCCTGCCCAAGCCTGAAGCTCAGCCCCCTTTACTCACAGTGCATTTGTGTGGCTTTTCCCCTGTATGTCTCCTCATGTGGACCACCAGCATATACTGGGCTTTGAATGGTTTCTGCTCTCGGGAACAGTCCAGCCATCGGCACACAAACTCTTTCTTCTCGCCGTGTATATGGTCATTGTTTATGTGCTGTTCAGAAAGAAGAGAGATTGCAGCTTAGCAGAAACATAACTTTGTCACCAGCCTTACTGTAACTTCACACTGGAATAGAACCAGAGGCTTGGCTTATGTGTGAACTAGGATCCTGTGGTACTAGCAGAGTAAGGCGGCTGTCTGCGCTCCAAAGCGATCATGGGGTTCAAATTGCAGATCTCACTGAAGTATGCTAAGGCCCATGAATTTGTTTCCATGGACATCACCAGGCTTTGGATCAGGCCTTGGTGAACCAGGCTGTTAAATGGATCCTGGACAATCTCATGCATGGCACCACTTGTGTGACTCACGTTGAGTAATGCTTTCCTGGATGAGGGAGGCCTTACTTAAGTGCCAATGAAACACAGACAAGGTTTCCAAAACCAGGCCTTTAAAAACACATCCTCCAACCTGAAAGAGCCACACAACTGCTAAATCAAGCTGCCACCAAAACTTTTAAACTCGCTTGCCACTACCTGTATTTTCTTTCGGTAAATGTATTGGGTTAGGGTACATGTTTTTGGTGGGGGAAACAAAACCCCACACACTGTAGTGACAAAAACCTCCAAGCACGGAAGAATCCATCAAGCCAGCTTTTGGCACTGCCAAATATGGCTCTGACTGAAAGTCCCTGGGAGCAACACCTGCCCCCCAGGCCTGTTGAGAAACATGCACGTGTCTTGCTGTTGTCAGTGTCACCTGTGTGAGCATATCCAGAGACAGGACAGGGCTGCATACTTTCTACTATTCCAGAAACAGATTTCTCTGTTCCCTTCCCTAAGATCCAGAGCATTTAAATATGGATTATAAAATGGATTTAATTCTCACTGATTCTGTTTCTGAGTGGGAATGGGCAGCTGAATCAGGGCCAGTCTCAAGACTGGTTTGTTTTTTCAAGGTTTAGCTGTCTGAATTCCTTGCACAGCTTCGGAAAACAAAGAAAGCACCCTACACCTGGACTTTCAAAGCTGGGATTTCAGCAGGAGATACCTGACTCATCCTCTTGGACTGTCTTGGTGAAACCCTGCCTCAAAGACTTCCCCATTGCTGTACTTTCTATCACAGCTTGTGAGCTATGCCACTAGATGGCCACATTTCTCAGCAAATGCGATTATTTCCATTAAGGTAGTAGACAAAATCCTTCCAGAGTTTGTATTTGATCACAGCACAGGGATGAAATCTGTATCTACTCCGTAAGCAGCTCACATAAAAAGCCAGCTGTACAGAAAAGCAGTAGTTCATACTGGAACACAAAGAAGATAATCCCGATCTTTTCTAAAGTCCTGAAAACAATCAGAAAACCAAATAAAATCACTTATGTTCACAATTATGCAGCATCGCCATGGCAAACAGATGTGTACTGCCTATAAAAGATGACTGCTCTCTTTCTCTTTCTGAAACTTTACTACCATTTCTTAAACATTGTGATGGGGTGCAGAGCGCAGATGTGCTGGAGAATGTACAACATGTAATCTGCAGGAGGATTTTGTGTTTCAAGTGCAGATCTCTAGTCCATTTGTACTACACACGCCTGCACCGAAAGTCTACAGATGGGATGTGCTGGGAACCAGCATCAGAAGAGTACAATGAGGTTAATGCCCTTCCCTCAAAGAGAGAGAAGTAACGGGACAAAACTCAATGCATTGAAGTAATTCTTGGCCAAATCTATCTGTAAACATTACAGTCTGTAAGCTCTTTGGCTAAACCTAAACAGCCAAGAGGGAAATGAAAAATGAGAGTGTGACACAGGCTTTCCATCTGATATAAAAACTTCAAGGCTGGTTCAATCAGTTCACAACAGCACCTCCCTATACCTCCTGCTGTGTGGACACTCAAGCACCATGGATGCTCTTACAGAGAGATTCTCCATAGGACACTTTTTTCTTTGTCTCTGTAAATGAGCTTCCTCCTTGCCCTCCAGACCTCTAGCCTTTATCAGCATGAGCATCCTCCAAAACTGGCCTTTCTCATGGGTGTAAAACTCCCTTCCCAGCCAAGGCTCACTGCAGCAGCTGACAAAGCTTGCCCAGGATGGTGACCCGATCGTTTGCCTCTTTCTGTCACCACTGACTCATTTGTCAAGTATCTTGTGATGACCCTTGGGTTACTGCACAACTGTGTACCTCCATACTCATCTTCCCTGCTGTTATCCTGTCACTCCTTTCCTATTCCACATTCTATTCCTACAATCAAACCCCTCTTTGCTCTGTTTTCACTCATGGCTCTGATGGCTCCAACCGGCCTCTGAGAGCTCACCTGCAATGCCATCTCATTCTCATTCAAGCCTTCTGCAGATCTTAC
Source organism: Megaceryle torquata (assembly GCA_024611175.1). Taxonomy (NCBI): domain Eukaryota; kingdom Metazoa; phylum Chordata; class Aves; order Coraciiformes; family Cerylidae; genus Megaceryle; species Megaceryle torquata. Next base: position 26,971 of record JANIJG010008771.1, read on the forward strand.
ACCTTCAGGTAAAACCTAAAAGAAATGAGCCCATGACATCGTCTGCTAATCTGGGTCATTTCTTTAGCTCTCAGGTGAGCTGCTGAATTTCTTTTTGCAGAGAAGAGATACTTTATCAGACCTATACATATGCCCAAATACTGGAAGGAATACTGGTCTGGAAGAAAACGCTTGTTAGATTTTCAATCAGCACAGGAGACCAACAGCAGAAGTAACAGTGCTCTCAGGTAAGGAGATTCACAGCGCTTCTAGCCTTGACCACATAGGGCCAGATGCAAATGCCCTCACTCAAGTTATGATCTGAAAACTGATCAGCCATCAGCCATGGACACATAGGCAGAACTATACAAATATAAAACAAGAACCAAATCTGCACCAGGCAGAAACAATATGCAATACTTACAATACGTTTAAAGGAAGAGGGAGGTCTCTCTGTGCAAACAACGGCAATTAGAAAAGTTCAGAAGTTTGTGAACTCTGGCATTCAGGTTCTTTGACTCAGATAATTACCTTTGGATTTTGCATGGTGTTTTTGGCTCCCTGGTCTCTATTATGAGAGGGAATGAATAGTTTTGAGCTCGTAAAACAAAGAACAGTCAGGAATAAGAGTATTATGCAAAGCAGAAGCTTTGCTAGAGTACAATAAGGATTTATAGGGTTTCAATTTATAATCTGTTTGTAACCTTATTACACCCATGAAATGTCACATTCCAGGGACTAGATCAGAAGGATTTTTTTTTCCTGGTGAAATTGAATTTTGATGCAGTTTCAGGGTGTGAAAAGGCTTTTCATTTAATTTTGAAGGCCCAAAACCCTGGAAGTTTTACTTAGATTGGTAATCCTTATTACAGTAAATAGGCACACGAAAGCCAGTGACACTACTCCCTAGTGTCAGGTTTGAGAACACAAGGCACTGAAGCACCAGCTCTGTATTATTAAGAATTTCCAACCTGAAAAAAACCCCAACCCATTAAAAGCTGGAATTCTACTAACTATCTCCCATTGCACACAGCTCCAAAAAGCTGCTAAACAGGGGTCATTTGCAGAATACCAGTCACTTTCATGCCACTTCAATCCTCATTACCAAACCTCAGTCTGTCCCGGCTTCTTTTGTTCAAAAAAATGTTGCTATTATCACTTGCCTCCAAAATACTATAAAATGAGTAGAAGGAGCTGACCTAAATATTGATTTTGGTCTCAGAATGCCCTGGCTTTGAAGAATTTAGTTCTGAGATGGATTTCAATTCCACAGGAAAAAAAGTTACCAAATTCATTAAAATCGAGGCTGAAGTTGGCATGACATCTCCGTTGGGGAAGCTCAATAAACAAAGGTAACAGGGAACACAACCCACAGCATCCTGAAAGCATAAATCCTTACATGGTAAGAACTACTGTTTAAAAAGGGAATACCTTAAATCACACACATTCTCGTATAATCCATGCACACTGTACATGCTACTCCATACTGTAGCAGATAATACGAGGTGACACTGGAAGTAGGATCTGCAATAATCTTAAGTGTTCCATTTCCCTCCTCCAGCAGTATATAAGTATATCCTAGCTGACTGCTTGGTACCCGTTAGTTATTCAATACATAAACAAAGGCTGAATGTGCTCTCATAGTAAAACAGCAGGAGGAAAGCCTCTTCATACCAGTGGAATAAGTTGGAACAACATAAAAATGACTGTCACCTGCAACAGGGATTGCATCTGAAAGCAAAGTGTTATTTGGTGGATAAAACAGAAAACGTTGGGAAAATCTCCTGATTCTGCTTTCTAACCCAGACACACTACCCTAGCGTATGCTACAAGAAAACTGGGAAGAGATCATGCTGTACTGTGGTAAGGCAGAGCATAAAGTGTATCACCATTGACAAAAATTGGTTTTATTTCTATTATACAATGAGAAATTCAGATTTTTACCTTCTCACAGTTATTTACTTGTATTTACAAAAAAAAAAAAAAAAAAAGAAAAACCAAAAGGAAGTGCTAAATAACTTCTTACTAAATCTCACTATTGACATGAAGCAGAAGCAGCGTTTAAGCCATCTTCTAGCACAAACCTCCCCTTGGACTCTACTGCCACAGAAAGTCCCTCAAACCAGCAGAGCCACTGCATTTGCTGCATAGGGGATGAAGCGTGAACAGCAAAGAGGCATTGCAGTGGAACGGCTGATAAACACAGCCCATCCCACAGCTGCATGAGGCAGTCATGGAGCCCACAGGCTGCAGAGAGGAAATGTGCAGAGACTGTGTCCAGCAGTAACAGACGGGATAGCTCTGAGGCTGGGCTGGAAGGGGATTAGCTGTCCCTGACCTGTATGTCTGTAGGGAACACTCTTATTTATGTGTTTTGCACAGGGGATGTAGATTTGTCCTTAAGACCACATACAGTTAGAAACAGAAGGAAGGTTTCTGGTCATAAGGCCCATTCCTCACTGTGGCAAGCCCTGCTACACATAATCCCAGCCATGAATGGAGCAAGCTTCATCTTCTAAGTATGTTGGTGATCTGCTCCCTCCGCTCACAGTGGAAGACTCTTCTAGGAACTCACTCCTCTGCTGGTTAGCAACTAATTTCTAGCTTTGATTTATTCACAGACAATTTATATTCATTTGTTCTTGTGCCAGCACTATCCTTCAGCTTGAACAGGTCTGCTTTCCTCTGTGGTGTTTATTTCTCTCCCTCCCCAACTAACTGACAGACAGCACTCTCCTATCTGCCTTCCTGTGCTGGATTAAATAAAATGGTTTCTTCTGGTCTTGTCTAGGATGACCAAGCCTTCATTTCTCCTCTTACCCTGCCTTAGCTTAATGTGTGAAAGCCCCTGTGTCCTGTCTGTTACTTTGTTCCCAAGCTTCTGATTACCACTACCAGGACTGTGTTAGTCCATCCCTCCTCAGTGGTCCTCTCAGTCCTATTCACATGCTCTTGTACTAACAACTTCAGCATTCTCCAACAGAACAGTACAAAGCACACCAGAGCTTGCCAGACTTAGCATAACAGAATTCAAACTTCCCCATCCCTGCTGAGGTTTAATCACAACTCTCTCCTTTGCTTTGAACTTGAGACCTTTACCAAAGCATCCAAGTACCTCATAGCTTCTGAATCCACCCCTCCTAACAACAAACCTTGGGAAATAGCACCTCCTCCTAAGGCCACAGTAAAGGTGGAGACTTAAGACTCAGGAAAGCTAAAGCCCACATGCATAGAAGTATTTAAATCTCTGATTCCCACTAGAAGTAGTCACTTGTTCATGAGTGGTGCATATACTTTTGAAGTTCTTGACCCACACAGCTTCCTGAGACATGCAAGTGATTGTAAAAAGAGCAACAGCATGCGGGAAAGTGACAGAGCAGCACTTAAGCAAGTCCCCATGCTTGCCTGCTCTCCAGGGATGCAATCCATGGCTCATCACTGCTCCTCACTACCATTTTAGGTAGTTGGGCAACTAAGAGATGACATCAGGCAGGCCTCCCTACCATCTCATTAACATCTTGATAAAGATTAACTCCATGATCCACAGAAAGATGAACTGTAAAAAGCTTTGTAAAGAAGTCAGGATGCAAAGGAGGTCCTGGAGAGACAGGAACTATCCTGCGACAACAGAAATCCCATTGTGAGGAGGTAAAAAAAATAAAATTTCCATGGAGTGAAATTCCCAGCAGACTTTTCAGACACATTCCAATCACCACAATCGAGTTTCTCTTTAACCTCTGTGCCTCTCTGTTAGACCAATGCATGCATTTTAATTTCCTCTTATCTGCTGGTAAATAGGTATGATCCCTTCTGTACTTTCCCTACTAAAGATCACTTGAAGGCACAACCAGGCTAAACAACCACAAGAGAAAAATGTTTCCTCCCTGCTGCAAAAGTCAAGAGTACGCTTTTGACCTCGTGTCCTTAGGATGGCATAAGTACTTAAGCCATTTTTAGTTCCTGAGACTGAAGAAGAACGTAAGCTGCTTTAAACCTTTACAGTGGCATAAATGCTTAAACTGGTTGCAGTTGCTAAAGCCAAGTCGAAGCTATAGCTATACATAAAGAACTCTGCACTTCTGCATAGGCACAGGCCCGTGGAGAGGCTCAGATAACTATCTCCACTCCTGCTTCCTTTCCTTTGGATGCATTTATTGTTATTCTATTGGAGTTCCTGTGGCTGTCTTGCATACTTTCTGGAAGATTTAAGAAATGCTGTTGTGACAGAGCTCTGCTAACGCTGATTATCAACACAACAATTTACACAATCTGCTGATCTGGCCCAAAGCAGGTCAGTGCCTCAACAGTCCTGACACCTTTGCTGAAATGGAATAACCACAGTTAAAATTGTCTGGATCTTAAAAGCACCACATGACAATTTCCTCTGTGTATAATGAACGTGCTAAATACTCTGTCTGCACACCACACTCCTCACCTCGCAGTGTCTGATCCTGTCATTCAATCTCAACAATTAATTTTCAAAGTTTTCCACTATTAACAAAAGAAGACCCCTGCTCCCCTTAGATATGGTTATGACTGTAAACCTTGATGAGGACTAGTGCCATACCACGTATCAGTAATCAGATATTGTGGGGTTACATGTTAAGAGACAGTCTTTAACAAACTTAAAAAATTGTATTGCAAATGTTTATAATTCTAGTGTGACCAAAAAAGTTTTACTCATGAAGAAAAATCAAATCACTAAATAAAGACAGTTTTAGTTGGAAAGACAGTTATTTCAAAAAGGAGTGAAATATGTGGAAAACAGGAAATAAAACTTACTATTTTACAAATTTAAGATATGAACCCTGTGTCCATGACTGTTAATATTTAATTGTATAAAAAAAAATTAGACTTCAGTCAGCACTCCAGCTGAATTCATGCTTGAAGCTCATTTATTACTGTGCCATTCTGGATTCCCATCTCTGTCTCTTGAGAACTGGCAATAACAGTCATTGAAGAAAGGGAGGGATCAAAATTAGAAGCCCAAGTCAACTGAAAAATAAAGATGATTTATAACTCGAGACAGACTGTAGAAGTAGATGGTCAGGGATGACAGGCACAAGAGAACAGCAGGATGGAAACCAGTGGCTGGAAGGGATGATAGACATAGTAAGAAAGGAGAAAAGTGGCAGGTGGGGGGATCACATAATGTTCTGGCTGTGCTGAGACACTGCATGGTTCTGCCCTGCAACAGCTAATCACCTTTTCTTGGAAAGATGCTGCTGTACTTCCAGTACAGCTGCCCCAATAGCTCACAAACTGCCTATTCACCTGCCTCAGTCTGAAGGGCTTGAGTTAATCTGGCTGGTTTGACTCCAGCATCCAAGGGAGCATTCCCATGTGAAGGGCAGACTGAGGGGAACCTCACAGATGTTGTAACAAACACTTGGGGTGAACAGCTGTCTTGGGCCAGCACAGCTGCCACTGGGAGAAGACCAGGTTTATAGTCATATTTAAAAACGTATTAAAGATCTGTGGTCAGTGCAACACATGGAAAGAGACTGTTCTCATCTCATGGGGCGTACAAGTTAGTAAGTGAAGAATACACAAAGACTAAGACCAGTCCAGCTAACAATAATTAATGAACATTTGCATGTTGTGGGATTTACTATAGAGCTCTGCAAGAGTCATCTTTTTGCCCCAAACGCTGTTTAACCAAGCCATGGCAAATGAAATGATTACATCTGAGCTTGGAGAAGTCCTGTTCTCTAAACATGAGACTGTATTACTAAATAGGCAGAAATATGTCAATTGAAAGGACACAACACAGCAGGATTGTTTTCTTTTCACTTCCCTGTTTCAGCTGAAAATACAGGTCTGATTATTTTCTTTTCATCTCTCTGCACTAACAACAGCAATAAAAGTTCTCAATCCCCACATTAAAAAAGATGTTTTCTTTCTGCTTCTCCTTTTGTTCTCTTGCAATAAATTCTGTAGTTGTCTTTGTTGCCTATCAATAGGTTAAACATGGCCAACTTGTATGTTTAAATGCTAAAGACAGAGAAGTCCCCAAGGATACGTCAATCGTTGGCTCTTGTACAAAGATAATAGTGTATTTTGCTCAGAAGAGCTTTCTGTGGCAATTTAAACACAGTGAGACAGACACAATATCCTGGAGAGAGGAAAACCTGCCTTATTACATTCCTGACCCAAGAGAAAGGATCTGCCCTTAGGACATAAAGAGAATCAGTGGGGGGAAAAAAAGAGAAAAGTTATCTAATCCTAAAAATAAAGACAGTGGTTCATAATACAGAATGACCTTCTTTTAATCTCTGATATAGTAGTTATACAGTATGGATGTGATATAATACCAACAGGGCAAACACAGCTTGCTCGTAAGGCTGGGAACTGACTCCCTCTGCCTGTATCTGTGTTTCCAGGTTTTGGACAGCTTTTCAGTAGGCTTTGAGGTATTCTGTGGAGAGAATGTAACTTATGGGATATTGCAGGGATTCTTTCTCAATAAGATCACATCTTGTTCTTGTTTCATTTAATATACGTATATTCACGTATACAGTACAGTTAAGTCTGTTAGCAGAAAAATGCAGCTCCATCAAGAGCAATGTTTTACAGCTCTCTCTTGATTTCCTGTGTAAGAACATGCAGCTATAAAGCAATGAGCAGAAATTGCATTTTATTTCCTAAACCTGAAGATCTAATAAATGACATTCTGCCAGAACATCAGCATAAACGTTGTGGACATTAATCATTCCACTTTTACATTGGTAGGAAAGATGCTTTCATAACTCTCAGCTTTGTTTCTCCTCTGATGTTCTCCTCTGTAACTCTGCCTAAAATCAAGTGCCATCTCTTTCTTCAAGGTTGCATTCTTGTATTACTAGCTGGGAGGTTAATAGGTGAAGCTTGTATGTTACAGGAATTCCAGCTTTCTCTACTCTTTTTCTTTTCCAGATGTAAGGAAATAATTTTTCAATGCATGCTGCTGTGATAACTGGGCTTTGCCAGTTCCTCCAGCAGTGATGATGCCCTGTATTGCATTTGCCTTAGTTCAGGCAAAGCATCACTGCTTCCATATTTTGTGATGTTATCAAACAAAAACCTCCACCTCTCTCTCCAACCACCTGAATCTGTGACCTGCCCAAGGACAGGGCTAATAGCATTTGTGAGAGGGAGCTGCAGCAAAGAAATGAAGGAACTGAAAGTGGAAACCATGAACCAGATGCTCAAGTCGACTGTTATCAAATGGGTCTGTTTTGGCTATGTCTCTGCCCTCCAAAGGTTTGCCCTGCTCTCCTGAGAAATGCTAAAGCAGAGAAAGACGCAACGGGGTTACGATGAGAATGACAAGTTCTTTGGACACCAGGGTGCAGAAACCCATAGGAAAGAAATGCCCCCTCACTACTCCTGAAAGAGTACAAGGGGACACCTGCAAGCTGACTGCTCCTGGCATTTATCCCACCCACTTTCTCCTACCTGTCTGTGTCTGCATGACCTCCCTGCTCTGGCTGTCCTTCTGGCTGCCTCTGCCGCCGTGCGCTCCTGGGAACAACTCCTGCTGGTTGCGTCATGTGCTCTGCACCACTGCGTGGACACTGGTAAACTCTCCTCCAACTTCCACTCACTCCAGACACTTTGGGGCTGCAAACTGTGTGTGTTCAGACATGTTATGCTAACAGCAAGAGAGGCTTTTGCTGGAGGGTAGTCCCTTCTGGGAAAGGCCAGCTGACAGGTAGAAGAACCCTGCTACAACTTTCAACTTCACCACAGCTTCAGCCATACACAGAAATCACTTTTAGAAAAATATTCTCACATAGCTGTCTTTGGCTCCCTTTCACTTTTATGGTCTTCTTATTTTTAATGCTCTTCACATTTATGTCCTCATATTATACCCACATTTTACCTACCTTCTGTGTAAAGGTCACATGGGAAAAATGTAGATTAATTTGGTGCCTGCAGCTTAAACCAAGAGACCCAGGACAGACTAGCAAGGAGAAGAGCAGAGGGAGAAAGAAGCCAGGTGACGCGTGAACCAATGATGGAGAATTCAAACTTGGCTCACAAGGCCAGGGCTGGAAGATTAGACTGAACAAAGGCTGTAAGACCCACTGCTGACTAAGTGATGAAACCATGATGATGGCCTTTACAATACAATAGCAACTGAAGGCGGTCTTCTCCCAAATCCTATACCCTAGCCCTGCACTGATGATCTTCTGCCTGTTCTGCCTGCTTTCCTTCCTTCTGTCTCCATCATACAGACACAAGTTCTCCCCACAGGCTTTCTGAGAGCTGGCTACAGGCAGGTGTCCTAACAGCTTGAGATGCAGGAAGGATTACTGCCTTCAGGAAACTGCTCTGCGGCATGACTGCAAGGAGGTGCAATGCCTACTCCTGCAATAAGCTCACAGGAAAGGAGATCCTCATTGCAAAGAGGTCCACATTCCCCACAAATCTGTTACACAGTCCTCTCTCATCCTAGTCAAAGCAATAGTGCACAAACAAGGGCAGAGTTTTTCCTACAGCTGGATGGGGAAGGCAATAAAGACTGGCTGGAAACCAAACATCTGCCCTTCCCTAGGTCTGAGATTACCAGTGAATGTTGTTTAAAAAATGCACTGTCTGGTACTTTCTAGGAGTGACTGAATCGGGAAGGAGAAAGAAACCACCTGAGGCTCAACTTCAAAATTTTCTGCTTCATGATCTTTGCATTTAAGGATAAAAATTGATTTTACATGCAACTGCTACAGAATTTCCAGGAAAACCAAGTTAAAACCCATTAAAACTCCCTCACAGGCAGTACCCAATGCAAGCAATGGCCGACTTCCTTCTTTGCAGATCTGAACTCACATACAGCTGTGTACAATCTTTAACAAAAACATGGCCTTACCTTAAAAAAGAAACCAAAAAAACCACAAAAAAACCCCAACCAAAATATGAACAGCCTGGCACTTAGCACTGCTACAGATGTTAGTTAAAAGCGTATATTCTATTTCTGGATTTTCCTCACTTGCAAAAAAGACCACAGAGGACTCCTGACAGCATACTTGAGGAGGAAGTCATCATAAAGAAGCATTACAAAAAGGTATTTAATCTTATTTGCAAATAGTATGAGGAATGAAAAGCAGCACACCAGCACACATGAGGCAGAAGAACTAAATACTTTGGATGTTTTCCCACATTGCTGAAGAACACAAAAATCTATAGGCCTCCTTCCTGCCACCATAACTCATCCGACTTCAATGGAAATCAGACCTTCTGTATATATTAAACCTGAAATTAACTATTCTCCCTCCAATATTGTTTGGGTTTGATAAATTCCAGCCATTGCTCTCATCTGAGATGTGCAGATCTTGGTTCTGTGAGCTACTCTGCTCACACAGGCTCTTATAGCAGCCCAGAGCTCGTTAAATTAGATTGGGTCCACACGCACTGAGCTCTCTGCAGGAGCGGGGCTTTAGCAGCTCTTAGAGTTAGTTATTGAGCTATGAGTCCAAACCACTCCCAGAGTAATAATATTTCCCTTTAAAAAGGGTATGTTCACAAAAAAGTAAAATGGGAAGAGATTTCTAATCTTTACAGTCCACAGCACAGACCAGACTGGTGGAGCCAAGAAATAAATGCTCAACAGTAAAGATGCCTAGGACAGAAAAAAACCATGGAAGTAAAAAAGTAGCCAGCGAACTGTCCCAACAACTGTGGTGCACCAAACAAATATATAAAGCCAGAGCTGTGTTTATAAAAATTGTATGGCTTTAATGCAAAAAATCTGTTAAAATCTGCACTGCTTTTCAGTTTGGAGATACACTGAAGGAGGTTAGTACCAACAGGCTCTTTGAGTTAAAATGTAGCTATATATTACAGCAGCTTTATATCATATTATATTAGCATAGACAAACTGCTCAATCCCATGAGCCAATTTGTAAATCTATGAAAGGCTATAGTAAGATAGAATAAGGAAAAACTAAAATGCACCATTTTAACAAGATTTTGAAGTCTTCTAAACTCTCAGACTGGTACAATGGGATCATCTATCTATGCAGAAGGATTAGCAAAATACTTGATCCCTTACAAAAAAGTTAAACCACTATCTTCTTTTACTGAAATTCTATGCTATTAATGGGGAAAAATAGCAAAGTAAATGTCAGACAATTAAACAGGATTTGCTCTTCAGACTGTATTAAGCATATGGCCACTAAGCATGCTGAAAAACATGCACTTCCTTTAGTTCTTGGACCAGATTTTGTAAGACCATGCATTTTCTTCTGCTTTTAGTACTTTGCTAATCATTACAGCACAGGTACCACTGATCCACTTCAAATGAAAGAAAAGATACTCCTCAGCAGGACCTTCCTGTGTAAATCAATCAGTAAGTCTTCTGAATTTTTTTAAAGAGAGTCCTGTGCTTACTGCATGGACACATAAAAACACCAATGCTTTGTCTGCAGAAAGAGACTGTTCAAGAGCAGGATTTTTTTCAGCAAGTGCACTTTGTGTCTCCTTATACATAATCCACAAAAGCTGCAGTTCAGATTAGGAGATAAAACCTGATCCACTTTTTGTAATGAAGTGCACAAAAAAAATCTCTAAGAAAGATGAGAATGTAGTGACTTAAAAATGCACAACATTGGGGCTAGCAAAGGTCTCTGTCTTGTGCTAAAAGTTAGTAGCCCTTGATGCTCCAGGGAGCAGCAGAGACACCTTCTTTCATTTCTCTCTTGCCATGGGAAAACATTTTCTGTTCTCTCATATATACTATAGACCATCTTAGGTTGTGGCTAGACTATGGACATATGTTTGAGTTGTTGGAATGAAAACTGTGCAGGGTCTCTTAGTAGAACATGGCAGTATCACCTAAAACACTAAGAAAAGAGCCAAGGACAATTATTTTTCTGCCCTGCATTCCATGTATTAACTCTAACTGACTTGCAGTAAATTTACAGCTTCTGGTAACTAAAAAAACCCCACAATCCTAAACAGTCTGTTTTATCTCAAAGATTCTTCTCTTCTCCTATATTCCATTGTGGCACCACCTGAACAGGAGAGACTTGTGCTGGTAGTCAACCCCAGAAGCCTTCTGGAGTAAACCAAAAGGCAGTCCTGGGTCTCTGTAACTTTCTCTCATCCAAAACTATTAAAGCTGGAGCCCTGAGCCTCCAGAATGTGACATAAACCACACTTCTTTGTTCAGGCTTTTTTTTTACTTACTCTAAGTGTTGGAATCCCCTTGGCAATTAATTTTCTGGCTGGCAATCCCTTGGCTCTGATCCATGCAAAGAAGGTGGCTGTACTGGAGAGAGGTGTGTAAGGCACATGCTCTGGCTTTACAAAATGAAGTGGTCTCTTGATTAAAATGACAGTGGCCAAGCCTGAAAGCTGCTTATTTGCCCTGCAAAATGAAGTGAGCTGAGCTCACTGTTAAAACACTCTTTAAGCTGAGTGCAATGTGGCAAACCGTCAAATACTGCAGGCAGGGTTTTCTTGGTTATCTGTGGTAATATTAGAAATAGTTTAGGCACAAGAAAGATATGCAAAAACTATCCTAACAGTAGTGGGACACAGAACTATACATTGCACAATAATTAGCACAGGTAACAGTTTCAAGGATAAAGCCTTTATTTTACTAACTTCCAGTAAAAAATATATTAACCAAAATAAAAATCACTGCATACCCATAGCATAGTAAGCTTCTATATTCTCAGCTCTTGTACAGAGGTACAAAACTCTTGTAGTAATCCTGCCTAGTGCTGGTAACTAGCAAAACAATTAACAATGCACAGTCCAGAGCTAGCAGCCAGGCCAGGTGATCAGTTTATATAGAGTTTATAC
>JANIJG010008771.1:42003-67180 GCA_024611175.1 Megaceryle torquata
TCTGCCCCTGTACTCGGCACTGGTGAGGCCTCACCTCGAGTACTGGGTGCAGTTCTGGGCCCCTCACTTCCAGAAGGGTATTGAGGTGCTGGAGCAGGTCCCGAGGAGAGTAACGAGGCTGGGGAAGGGACTGGAGGGAAAGTCTGATGAGGAGAGGCTGAGGGAGCTGGGGCTGTTCAGTTTGGAGAAGAGGAGACTCAGGGGTGAAAGTTGTAGTCAGGCCACGGTCAGGCTCTTCTCCCACGAAGCTAGTGACAGGATGAGAGGGCATGGCCTGAGGCTGTGCCAGGGGAGGCTTAGGTTGGATCTTAGGAAGCACTTCCTCCTGGAAAGGGTGATAGAACACTGGAATAAACTGCCCAGGGAGGTGGTGGAGTCACCATCCCTGGAGGTGTTTAAGATATAGCTGATGTCGTGGTGTTAGGTCATAGGCAGGACTTGATGATCTCAGAGGTCTTTTCCAGCCTCAATAATTCTGTGATCCTATAGTTTAGCAACCTCTTTCAGGGACACCAGTTCAAAGGCAATGACTTTGGCAACTCACATGAACAGCAGCCATAGCAGCAGCAGACTAACAACAAGTTTTCCTAATGCTGTGAAAGAAATGCTAATTAGAGAGGAATTAAAATTAAAAAATGATTACATTTCTCTCTCTAAATCCCCTCTTAATACTTCACAGATTAGGGTGGATTTATTTTTTTGTAAACCTTTCTCTATCAAAAAAGGAAATCCCCACTTTGTTTTATTTTTTTTTCCCCCTTCTCCTCTGTGATTCATCAAAAGCCAGACTCTAGGTAGGGGAACCGCTGATGAGCCTGTGTAGAGGAGTGCTTAAGAGGACCTGAGCCAAAGCACAGCTGGCCTTTGGGTCAAGCGCAGAATCAGAGCTCTTCATAAGGCAGCAGGGCTGACTTTTAACACTGCTGGGGCAGAGGCCAGCAGTAGCTGGCACAGAGCAAGGATGTGCTGGGAAGGCAAATAGGGACCATGCCAGACCCCAAGGGCTACCGAGGCTACAGAGCAGCAGTGAGATCTGTCTGTGATTATTTAACCTTAAAAGCCAACAGCACTTACATGGCTATCTTTGATGGGGGGTTAAAGACTTGCTTCATTTGAACAAGTCTGTGTTAGGTACTCATTGAAACTGAGATGAACACGCACTTAGGGGCACAGATCTGCCTGCCAGCTTTCCTATGCTGTGTCATGAATTTCCACCATTCTGGCACAGTTCAAAACTGCTGAACCCATGTTCAGCAGCCTATAATCCACCACAGTAAGGTGGTATCTTAATTATAACTCAGTCTTTAAACAGGCAGCAAGGAAGAGATTTCAAAATCTGAAAAACTTCTGGATGGATGTTTCTCCTGATTTTTTGCTACAATCTCCTCCCTTTTGTTCCTTCACATCTACAAAGGTCAAATATACTGAGGGGATGCACAAACTGGAAAAACCTTTCCATGGCACTCGCCTCTGAAAAAACTCTCTGCCTCTTCTGTGTTGTTCCAACCTTCAGCCCAAGCCCTGGGTTTGTCTCATGTGAAGAATAATTTCTTTTGTCCACAGTGTTGCCCCTCCAAATATGGATTAGGGTCCAAACTCCAGTGAGTAAAATATAAAGTAAGATGAACTAGAATAAAACCACCAACAAAAACCCTTTTACTTTTGTACATAAAACATTCTCCTTTTGTCAGTAAAAAAAAAAAAATTACTATAATGGATTTCACATTCTTATCTATTCCTTACTCTTTTCAATTTAAAGGAAACACTTCTGAACCTTTCCAGGGCAGTAGCTGTCACTACCATGCACAATAAGCCTGCAAACAGTCTGAAGCCTTTCTGTGCACCCGTGCTGAGCCAAATAAAACTGAAAATGCACTGAAAACAGTCTCTGCAAAGAAGAATTAAAAATTAAATAAATCCCTGTACGTATGTGGAGACACACGCAGACTGAGATGTGTAATTACGCCCCTTTGGGATTGTGAAGGGACTTGCTTCATGCAGCTGGGAGTTCACCTGTATCATGACCAGGCTGAAAACACATCTCCAATGCCCAGAGAAAACAAATCCCTAACGCACAAAGAAAATTTGCCTCTGGGGGAAGCTGAGTGATAAGTGCCTCCTTTCAGGTGTAAGTGTCTACCCACACAGCTAAAAGGAGCACCTTTGGCAGGTTGGGGCTGTGTATGCACATGGCAGCTCCTCCTCCTGCAAGGGACAGGCGAAGTGTGACTCTCAGGGTCATTTACAGCTCAGCCACTGAAGCTGTTACTCAGTGGAACTGCTCTAATCTGGATTATTCTCCTATTGCAGATGGACCTTTTTTTTTAGTGAAAGAGTAAAGCTCTCTCCAGTCCTTACCTACTGCTCTCCTACAGTAGAGGAACTGAGGAAGAAGCCACAGGCCAAGGCAACATGGTAGCAGGGGGATTGAGACCTTCAAGTCTATCAACTTTGAATACTCATTTCTGGGCATCCAAAATGACCCACTCCAAGAAGGTCTAGTCCTGTATAGTGGTGTGCTTCTTGCCTCCTGATCAGCCACGTTCTTAAGTGCTGCAAGGTGCACATCATTGATTAAGGCACTTCATATCAAGACAGATGCTGCAAAACCTAAGCTGAGGCAGGCTCTGGGAACAGCATAGATACAATGCAGGTCTCCATGGATCACTGGCCAACTTATGTCATTCAGAGCTGAAGGAGCAGAGGGCAAAAACATTACACAACTCAAGTCAGGAAACTCCACATAATGGTTCTTCTGGGTATCCTCAGTGCATCATGATTACTTTGGGAACAGATGGGAACCTGAGAAACACAAGAAATCTCCCTCTGGTGCAATAAAGAGCATGGTGGAAAATTAGAGCAGCTGCCCCAGGGATTTCTGGGAGGAGAGCTCCAGTCACCAGGGCTTTGGTGAACCCAGTGCCATCATATGGGCAAGAAGACTTCAGCAACTGAAATCCTGCGTGTAAGCCACTGCTGTCAGTTTAGGGCTTTTTGAACTCATCTAATCAAACCTAACAACGAGAGAATTTTATTGCTGTACAATTAAGGAGAAAACACTAACGAAAAATAGCTCCGCAGTTCTCCAAGCATGTTTTTGAATAAAAAAATAATTATCATCAAGGCTACACAGCAAGGGGGATGAGAAACAGGCAGCACTATGTTTTTCTGATTGCCATTGTATTAATATTTAACAATAACTTCAGTCATTTCCTTAAAGGATTATTTTCTTAAACAAACTTTTATCTTTAGTGTCTAACCCTTTTGCAATATTTTATTCTTACACTGATTTCTGGGGAACAAAAAAAAAGACAAACTGCAACAAAAAGCAGATTTATAAAAATATACAATATCTTATTAGCTTCTGGGTGCTTGAGTGCATTTATCACATATTTAAAACAAACTTGAGCTCAGCTAAGCCCAATTATAATATCTCGCTGGGCAGAGAAATTAATTAAACAGCTGAATGATAAAGACCCCAGCAGCAAACTGAGGCTTTAAAATAAATAAGACTCTTTTTTTCTTTAAGAAGAAGAAGGGAAAGAAAGAAACCTATAATACACGTGTTCAAACAGTAACATAAGCAATCCTTTCAGGAGTGCAAGGCACTGTAAATAAGAATACCTGGCAGGCGAGCGCAGCGGCGGCTCTAGCAAGGCTCTCCAAGTTTGTGATTTGCTAATGTGCAACAAGCGCAACCCTTTTGCACCAACTTCAAATAACCCTGGGATCCCAGCAGTGCAGCTCAGCGACTGAACCAGAACAAGGGCAGAACTTGTCAGGATTTAAGAGCTTTCAGCAAAACCCTTCAATTGCAGCAGGCACCCTATTCCATAGAAGGATATCAATTATAGATAGTGACTTGCTTTAGCAGGGCAGTCGGTACTGTCAGACGCTAGATAGACATCCATGAAGAATCATGAATCTTTCTATTAACTGTAAGAAAGGGGGGGGAAGGGGGGCAAAAAGGATGGATAGGTGCTATAAATAAGGCAGAACGTCTGAATGGTTTAACACCTTGCCTTTTGGTGTGTGCATCATTAAAATTTAACCACGCTGAATTCTAAGTGGCACAGATCGCTCGAAAATAAAGAGCTCCCACACCAAAATCATTTTGGTGTCAAACCCTTCTGGGTGGGTCAATAATGATTCTTTTATGTAGCTTTTAATTTATTTATTCATAGAAGCCCAGGTTCTGTTTATAAATTCAGTCAGAAAACATTGTCTCTTGGGACCTAAGCACAGTTTCACTAGCACCCACGGTTTTACACTAATGACAGCAGGATTTTGCTACAGAAAGTAATGCAGAAAAATGCCATCACATGCTGACTATTGTGCCCAAGATTGCTATTTCTGCTCTAAAGCTATACCACATACTCAGACACAGATTATGTTTGTTTACCATTTCATACATGCTGTATAAATGTAGATGCTGCTAGAATCTGATTCACCCACAGTTGATTTCAAAGTAAATTGAGTGCTATCGTTACCCAAAAAGATAATAAAGCTATCCTCATGTGACAGACAGACCAGAATATACACAAATTCATATTTACCTCTTTCGAAACGCATGCATACATGCTTGGGTGTACAACCTATATATGATGGCAGTAATGACATCTATAATGTGAACTGTGTGCACTGTGTATTGTGGAAAAGCTCTCCTGAGCGCTGCTCAACGTGGCACGACCAGAATTCACGCTGAAGTACCTAACCCTTTAGGAAACAAAACAAACAGCTAGAAACATAGTTCCATCTTTCCCCTAAGCATTGCAGTTCCTCTAAAATTTCAGTGCTTTGGGATGCAAGGCTTTTCTGTGCCATTGGGTGATTTGGGTACAATATCTTAGGATTATGTATGGCTACAAACAGTAGTTTTGTTCCCCTGGAAAAAACAACCAAAACAACCCACATTCATTAAAATACTTACTGCTAACCTGTGTACATCCTGAAAATTCAGCCGTATCAAGATGCAGAAGAAGCTTTTTAGGTCTTTTTTTTTCTGAAACTCTGTATTTTACAAATTTCCTCTTCCCAGATGAACTTTCAAAGCCCTGGGAACTGGTTTAAAGAGTGAAAGAATACTCTACTTCCAAGTAAGCTATACAAATGCATTTTACTTTCTGCTGAATATATGCTACCTATCACGTCCTCAGTGAAGTGGGTGCCAGGGAAGGGGTTTCTTGCTATCCTACGCAAAGGTTTACATAGCGTACTCTTAGCTTTGCTATACAGTTCACCTGACTATCCATAGTATGGGTAAGTAGGTGCGTGTACATTATACAATGTAGTATCACATGTGTAGCGCTGTATCACACCCACCCAACTTCTGAGCATGTGGCTGTAGCTCTCTGCTCATGCTAAAAATCCTTTCTAAGGGTCAGGGAATATAGGGAAGCCAGCAGATGTTATCTGGATGAGTCTTTCTAGGGCAATTTAAGACTTTTTTGACTTTACCTATGCCAGTTGCCCCTGCCTTGATGACTACTACCCCCACAGCAGAGTCAACAAAACAGAATGGTTATCTATATATTTGATGCCCCAGATGGCAGTCCAGTATGTTACTTCAAAACCCCCTTCAAGCTCAGCTGGAGCAACTGAGGCTCTGCTGAGTCTGCCAGCAGGCTGAGAATCACTCTGCAGCCAGGAGAGGCAACATAGTAGAGCTCTGCTGCAAGAGTTGAAGGTTCTCAGTGTGATCCCAGCTACAGTCCTACCTGTATGCAAGCTAGCTCAGGTACCTCCAGGCAGCATCAAACACACCAGTGGACATGGCACCAGAGCTTCAGGATGAAGGTCTCATGTCCATATTAAGGCTGTTCCTTCTCTTGGGTTTGAGTGGCATTTAGCCCCATGGGACTCGGCTTGATGAGGCCTCCAGCTGCTACTGTAGTGTAAATACTACCGAGCAAAGGATGTACTCATGCTGCTGAGACACGTACTCTGTCTGTGCCTAGTTTAAGTGCACATATGCACACGCCAGCTCAGGAACTCACCCAGTGCAGATCCTGAGGCAAGCATAGTTAGGGCTATGTGTATCTGCTTGGATTTACCCACCAGTATCCAGGTAGGAGGCACACGTTAGGACAACTCCATGGGGAGATTTTCAAGGATTGAACAGCTGCTCAGGGACTGAACACTTTCTGCCAGAGTCACACACCTAAGCAAAACCAGAACTGTCTGTGAAGCCCTATAGAGACCTGGACTTCATTTCCCTGGTTGCTGCAGGTGTACATCTGAGGGCTGTGGCAATCAAGGGCAGACAAAACATGGGAAAAACAGGCAGGGGTGAAAAGTCAGAATTTCAAATAGAGTTAGATGGCTAAAACCCTTTGCAATTCTGGACAGAAATAACTCGCTCAAGTCCCCACAGCAGGGCTCTGTCAGAGCAGCAAAAGAAATCACCAGCCCCATCACTGAGTCACGCTGACTCTAACGGTGTGATTTGTGCTACTCGAATGTGATGGTTGCAATGATGATTTTTTTGTCTTCAGGGTATCGAGTCAGGACTTGCACCTTGTAATCTTAAATGCCATCATAACATATTTGAATCTGGAGCCCTTGCAAAAAGAACTCCTTGTTTCACAGAAATATTTTTTATATCCCTTTTTTATGTCTATGGAAACCCATTTCAGACGTTGCCGTTGTGCAGAAACATAAGAAAAACATTTTTTCCAGAGGAGTCTTGCTGTTGACCCTTATAATACAGTCAGACTTGCTAGGGGAAAATAAAACAAAACCACAAAAAAACCAACAAAACAAACAAGCAAACAAACAAACAAATCACACACACGAAAATTCACACCAGAAACCACAAATGGATTTTTTAAAAAAGCAAACCAACCAAACTATCACACTGTCAACTTATGTCACCTTAAACTACAAAACATTACCTGTTAACTAACAGGCACAGTGGAATTCAATTAAATTTTACGTCTGAAACATCAAAAAATCCTCTTCCTATTTTTAATTAGCAAGGGCATCTTTATTCTGAATTTCTTTTTTATTTCATATACTTTCATGTGAATTACTTATCATCTTCACTGGGATAATTTCTGAACATTGAGAATGGTTTGCCAGGCATCATAAAGCTTCAGCCTTACAATTATTAATAGATATACAGACTGCCTGTGCAGCCCCAGATGATGTCAATTGGTCCATTTGCATGGAATCAAATGCAAGAAGGACACTTGATCTTTTAAATGTGTTCCAAGCCTTTGCAGCAGCCGTTCATATAGCATTTCTTCCCCAAAAGATATTGTGACACTAAAAGTCTCTCCTCACATTTCATTTTGGTCCATTAAAATGTTAAGGAATTATTTGTGCAAAACGTGTCCAAAGGACTCTTAAAAAAGGTCACATTTTTGCCATTATTTTGGATAGTCTTTTGTCTATTATTATTGCTCTTACTGTTACTACTACCACCTAATAATAACAAGAAACTGAAAACACATCTTGATGAATAACTGCAAGACCAAGAAGCTCTCAGACTCCAGCAAGTGGAAGCTGGCATTACTTTACTAAAGTCAGCTTTGAAGCATCCTTTACCATTTTGCATAGTGTTTGGAAATAAATGGTGGGGGTTTTTTTATTTATTCTGGGTGGAAAAGTACATTTTTCAACAAGCTATTTCAGTAGTACTGGCCAAATTTTGCAATAGATATTGCATGATCTCTAGGAAAGTATTAAACATCTTTTCTCTCTAATCTGCACTAGAAACTAATTTTTTTCAGAGTATTTGATATGTTCTAAGATGCCCGTAACTAAGAGAGATGCTGCTAGCTAAGGATGTTGGAAATGTGTGTGGGATTTTACTTGCCAGGTTATATTCTAGATTTTGATTGTTATTTTTCTAGTTTACTATTCTACAAAACAGTAAAAAATTATGTATCTGGGAGAGGTGGCAGAGGGGAGTAAAAACCAAAGCAGATACAACTAATATTTGGTGCATCATAAAAAACAACATACAGTTTGCTTTTGCTAAAAGACTGAAATAACTCAATCTCCATGTATTTAGCCAAATAACCCCTTCTTTGGTTTACACACAACAGTAAATTGATAGCAAAACCTCCCTTAGGGAAGGGGAAGAATTCCCCTCACCCATTTCTACTGTTACAGTTGCTTTGGGGAGAAAAAACTCAAACTTGGCTAAAGGTTAATAATAATTCATGTCCAGCTTACTATTACTCAATAACTATCAAAGTCTCTAACTCAAAATAGCATTTGCTGGCTTACAGGATCAGAGCCATTACAATCTCTATTGAAGACTTTATTGAATTTTACACTAAGCTTTAGCTGACTGAACAGGTCAAGCACTATGGCTCTGAGTTTGCTTTATTCTCAGAAACTCATAAACCCCTCTCCAGTTTGCAGCGCTGTTAGCTAAGAAACTTGACTCAGCACAGGGTCAGAGAACCCGACCCCTATGAAAAAGGTCACGTAGTTTTAAAACCCAGTTCCTGAATACCATTAACTTACATGCACTAGCTGTTCCTGCGTGTCAAACTCCCGGGAACAGCCTTCCCAGTGGCAGTTTGTCTCATAGACCACTTCAGGCTCCTGTTTGCTTTCATCTTTGTCCCCTTCCTCTTTTACCAGGGTCATTCCTTCTGGCTGTTCCTGGAGAGAGGAAAAAAAACAGGAGTGAGGAGAGAGGAAATTCTGAAACCAAGAAGGAAGAAAAGTGAATTACTTCAGCATTAAAAGAAAGATGATGAGGGGGTGTGTGGGGATTATTTTACTCAGTTCGCTACGTTACTCTGCTCTACAAAATACAGAAGCCCAAAACAGGCCTGGTAAGCTAGATGTCATTTACAGACTGTAAAATACATTTTTTCTCCCCAGAAGTACTCACTGCAGAGAATTTCTAAACCAAATCTCTTAACATTTCAGTTAAAAGCAAATCATAAAGGCTTAGGTTCCCTCTCCCTATATTTAAGCAACTCATTATTTGTGCACTTCCCCCTTATTATTCAGTGGCACCATTAGTGAAAAAGGCACTATTCAATATTGTTTAATTAATTGGAATTTGACTTGAGTACTAGGGCTAGACACAAACCAGATCATCAGTAATCCAAAGGGTGTTTTCATTGTTAAGCCAGTGACAGTTTTGCACACTAAAACCTTTCCAAAAGCAGACTGGTAATTTTCAGGCTACTCATTAAATCTATTCTTGCCAGTAACATGTGCATGAAAGGGGTGAGTGGAATGGAGTATTTAATTTTGATTTTTGACTTTCCACCTTCTGTTCCTCAAGGTGCCTCATTCTCCCCAACTTGCTACTTGCTGAGGGTAGGAGTCAGATGTTAGTGTAAGCATTTCGTTCAGATTATGCCATGCTATTTTTCCATTCCCAGCCTGATGGATTTAGACAGACATCTGCTTTGTTTTCATGGATTCACACACAAGATCGAGGCTCTCATTCGCATCTCCCCTGAGTCACTGTAACTCAGGAGTTGCTCTACTAAAACCAGTGGCATTAACTGGTATAGAAAATACAGCAAATGAGACTGGAGCCCAACACTGAGGCCTCAGTGAAGCACAGTGCTAAGACCTGGTAAAAGTCAAGGTGGTCTAAGTACATTTGCTGAACAGAAAACATGTCCTCAGTAAACACCTCAATGTCCTTTGTTCGCTTTTCCAAGGCAGAGGGTTGAACATTGATCCAAGGCACCTCTCCATCAGCCTCCTTCTTCTCTGCCCTCATTCTGCAACAGACCCATCAGCCTCTCACTTCTCACCTTTAACCCTTGCTACCATGAGCTGAGGCTGCCCACGTGTGCACTAGATGAGGGGCGTACAAGCTCTGGAAGGTTGGAAGCCTACAAGCCCAAGTGCTACAGGCAAGGTGCCTTTTCCCTCCGGCAGCACGATAAAAGGCTTATGAGTGTAACCTGACTGCCATACCTGCATGCTTCCTGCTCCCGGGCTGGGGAGGTCCTCGTCGGGCTTTATCTTGGAGCGCTTGTTGTGCATGGGATCTCCAGTGCTGCTCACTGCAGACTCGCTTGTGGGTTTATTCTGCTGCAGACAGGTTTTTTGGTTTTTTGGTTTTTTTTTCCCCAAAAGAAGACAAAATTAGACTGTGATAAATATGTAGCTCCAGAGAAAAATATGCAGCATCTGCTCAGCAACTTTATTTGGAGAAGCTACACTGTTAATTATATCAGATATGCAATTACATTGTGCTTCAATTACACAGCATTAACTTGTGGAAGAGCTGCATCACTCAACCTTGTAGTGGAGCAGGGCGGGAACACATCCTTGTAACCTTCCTACAAACCAGTGCTGGTTTTCTCAGGCCAGGGAAGGGTAAGGAGAATTTGATTTTCCACACAATGATGACTATAGAAAGGTAATTTTGAAAAGCACAATCACTGTGCACTCAAATGAACACAATGGTTTATTTTTTCACACTTGGAGGAAAGGTTTTGCACTTAACACCTGCACACAAGATCTCAACTCTTTTACTGCATTTTCCATTATAATGATGGATAGGAATTAAAAACAAACACTAGTGTGAGACTCAGCCAAAAAATCCTAGAAGAAGTGTCCTGGATTCTCCCAAGTCGACAGCAAAACCACTGCTGACATACAACAGGCCAGAATCTTGTTTTTCTTCTTGCTGTGCTAGACTGAACACCATTATCTACACCTGCAAATGGATCTTGTAGGAATCCAGAGATCTTTTAGAGATATCTGAACTTGCACGGACCCCACAAAAAATCAATATACTTGCTACAGCAGCATGTCCTGCTTCTACATTTGTAAAAGCTACCCAGGAGATAACCAGCTCCCAGACTGATAAATAACCTATCCTGGGTCATCTGGAAACAAACAGCACTAGTTAATAACAGGCAAACCGCGAACTGTGATAAACTCCCCATTATGGGCCTGATTCACTGCTACATATCCCCACCTTTTGAGACACCTTGGTTTATTGAAACAATTAATTCAAACTCAAGAAGTCCAATTGTGCACAAATCAGGGGAAAAAAAACCCCTTTAAATATCTGCACTCTCTTTGAGTGCGGCTGTTGCTCACAGACTGAGTTAGTCCCTCCTGTGTCAGGAGAATAGGACTCCGTGTATATTACAGTAAGCCTGATCTGGAGGTAAAGCTGCTAATCTTTAAAATGTTAGTGTTTTGATGTGTTTTTCCCCTTTTTCTTACTCCCCACCTCTATTAAGTTCCTGTGTAAGATCCAGGAGAGACAGTTTGAATTGAGAAGCTGCTGCAGCACAGTGAAACATTTATGAGGACTAAAAAGCACTCTGCAAATCTGGAACCGCACATATACTCCTGTGATTTATAATAAAGGGGCTGCAAACGCTATAGCTGCAAGAAAACTGTTATCGAAGGGTCTCAGTGACAGTGGTGATTAATTGCCATGGAGACAATGTCATTTATTTCATTTTTAAGTTAATGGGGTGCAAACGTTTCCTTTGTTGCCTCTCACCTGTGTGGACTCAGAAGGCCCAGAGCTGACCTGGACAGGGTTCAGGACACTGGGGATGCCAGGGATAGGTCTCTGGGTAGGAAAAGTTGGAGCAGGATGGATGAGTGGAGGGCTGTGTCCAAAGGCTGAACCTAGGGTTTGCTGACGACTTATAATTTGCTGATGCATTTGCTGGAGGGATACCGGTGTAGGAGGGTATGTGAAACTCAGAGCAGGGCTGAATTTGGGAGAAAAAGGAGGGTAAAGGGAGGAAAAAGATGAGGGTCATTACAGTATAGAACCACACAGATTAAACCTTTAAAGTATATTCGATATATTTACATTAATTGAAGTCGGGTCCCTCCCTCTCCCTCATATCTTTCTTTAGGCCCCAAAGGATGATAAATCCTGGTTTGAAATCCAGTCGGTCTGGATTTACTAGTGAGTGCAAAAATAATACCATAACAAAACACTACATTTTTTCCTAACATTTACCAGGAAACTACAGAAAGCTGGCCAAAACAAAATTCAGAAAAACTGAAATAAAAGGCAAGCAGTTCAATAACAGCTATTTATTGCAATAACAAACTTTATATAAAGAAAAAGAATGGGTGCCTACATGCTTTATAGTACTTTTATTGATAATGCAGTTCCCCTACGTTCGCGTGTATGAAGCAGTTCCTTTAATCTCGGCTCATGCCACGCTCTTTCATATGTCTCCAGATCTTATTACAAGAGGAGAGAAAATCAATTGGTTAAATGTGTTCTGAACACCATGCTTGTCATATCACTCATTTGTTTGCAAAGATGGAAAGCTCAGTTCATCCAGAATGTCACCTAAAGAATTTCCATCAGTGCCGTTTGGTTACAGAAACTGATGGATTAACCTTTCCCCTCTGAAATTGGTGATCAATGAGTTTCAATGTAGAAATATTCCAATGGGAAAGCACTTCTCTTTCTTCCAGTTAAACAACATTAAATGTCTATTAAAGCCCATTATGCATGTTAATACCTGTCATCACTTCATTACTTCACCGTATTTCCCAGACTACAGTGACTTTGGAGGAAATTACACTGCCATCTAAGGACTTATTTTGTGGATAGTGCCAAAGCATTCTTTGTGTCACACTCGAGAAATAAATGGTGTGGAACTAAATCTTTACACATAGGAATATAAGCTTCTCCCTTAAACATCTGCCAATAACGTACAGTCATATAAGAAAAAGAAAAGGAAGAAAAAATGTATTAATCACATTTTTTTTCTTAAACATACCAACAAACAATCAGTTCAAAAGAGCCATACAAACTTAAAACATCAGGTCTTAGAAGGAAGGGGTGCAAGCACAGTATCTTTTAAGAAACAGGGCTTCTTCTAATTTCTAAAGGGTGGATTTAATCCAAATTGATAGTCTGGAGTCTTAATTGCTGTTGCTGTTAAGTGCATTAACTGAAAATACTGCAATACAAAAAGAGCTAAAATCATTTCAACCATTTTAAATAATAATTCTACGAAATTCTGTGTTCATTAATCTGACTATACATTTTGTCTGTTTAACTACAACCCATAAAGAGACAGCTCCAATGTGATTACATTACTATTATTCCTGGTGAGAACTCTGCATTACAATAGTTTGCCCATTTAGGACAGAATATCATTAAGAATACCCTGGGAGAATTTTACTGGTCTTTGAGGAACTCTCTTTTCATTTTGCATTGTATTCTTTTTAATAAAGGGAGGCAGAAATGTAGTGAAAACAGTAATTGTTCACAGCAAGAGTTAGGGAGAAATCAGTAATAATATTCAGTTATTGCAGCTTTATAGTCCCTGCTACTGTTCCTGTAAGCAACCATGAATGATTACAGCACGACTTAGCTAAGGTAGCCACTATGGATGATTGATAGGACATTAATCAAAAGATGCATATCAGGCTCAGAATTTGTTCACAAGCTTTCTTCTAATAGCTGATTTCATGTTCACTGAGCTCTATGCCAGTTTGTTCAATTTATTCTTCAGTGTACAAGCCATTCATCAAAGAACACAATGATTTAACACCCCTTTTCCTTTTTAGTGAACAAACATTACTAAGTGTAACTACTCTGGTCTGTTCATTAAAAAACATACAATTAATTACAATGTCATACATGAGGCTGAAACAATGCCTCCTTACTACACCCTGGCATTTTCTGCTTCCATATATACTCTGTGAGTTCATCTCACGTACTTCAAACACTAGACGGCACCATCCTGAAGATGTTATCAAATTTACCTAGGTCAACAAATGCAACATAGAAACAATTTGGATGAAGTATTTTATTTCTCTGCAACTGGTTAATGCCTCAGCTGCCTTCACCCTTTCGCTGAATCACTTTCAGAGAACAAAATAAGTGGATTGATTTCACTGGGATCTCCAAGCACACAGCACCCTTGGAAATACAGGTGGGTTTTTTTCCTTTCTAGGTGTTTAAGCTTGCACAATGATACAAGTTTGGTAAATCCAGGTTCCAAACATTGGTAATATCCTTCAGATCCCACATGATGTAACGATAAGCTTACGGTTATGCCACAGGAGATGACTGACTGACTGAAGACCTCAGCTCAGAGACATAGATCCTGTCCATCACTGCTCTGTGACTATAGTTAAATGAGCACCTGCATCTCACCAAAATGTTTTAACCTATCCAAAGTAAGAGAGCAGGAGATACTTTTGAAATAGTTCAGAAGGGGCAGGAAGGAACTGCTGTGATCTGAATATACTTTTACCTCAGTAGGAAGCTGCTATGGTGCCACTGACTAAGAGACTTGTTAACTTGGATGCTGAAGAACCACCTTTGGCACCAAGTAGGAAAGACTGTAGAAGCCTCAATATGTATATGCACAATTTGCACTTAATGAAGCTCATAATTATATTTATTGGAGTTTGGCAATGTTCTCCACTTAGTCCCTCCAAAGATGGGAAAAGTCTGCTGGGTCAATAGCCTATTTTTGGTCAATCATCCCTCCCTCACATTCTCTACCCCATGCAGAGTAACACAAAAAAGTGATGATCACTCCTCAGTGGCAGAATACCTTTCTAACCGAAGGACTAAAGCAGCTCTGCTTTAACAAATACAGTGATGCACCTCACACCACTACAGTGCACGTGCTTAAATGTTAAATAAGCACATTTGCTATTCCACTCCCTGTACAAATAAAAGTGGCTTTCATCAAATAGGCAGATTTTACCTCATAAATATGTCTTCTTTATCTACATCTGCTTTAACATTGTATGAGCCTCCAGAAAGAGGATGGTAAGCCAAGCATTGCCAGCTACTGTCCAACTTGCAAGTAAGCAAACTTGTAGGGCACAGCAGAGGAGACATATGTTGTCACCTTACATAGTGGCTCTTACTGGAACACAATGACACTAGCAGCAGATGCTTTAAGACACAGCTGGACAAATGTGTCAAGGAAAGAAGGAATCCTTATTTCTTTAGTGTCTCTCTTTTGCCCCATGGTCAGCAGCAAGGGTTGAGTCTGAGGTACTAGGATTCTCCTGCTGTGCCAGGCAACCTGCACTTCATTCCCTCTACCTCCAGACTTCAAACATTTCAGACTCAAATAAAAAGGTTGTGAGGGAGAAGAGGAATTTCCAGCACAGATGAGGGGAGTACTCAGAAATGGCAACAACGGTTCAGCCACCAGGGTGATTTCTTAAATAGCTCAGATAGCTGCCTTCAAATAATACTCTCCAGCTGTTTCTGGAGAGCTCTTCATAAGGCAAGATGACCTGGCTGGGTTTAACGTCACTCACATGCAAGATGCTGTCACAGGGCAGGCTGAACATTTTTTCTGATCTGAAAAGATCAGAAGGATCTGAAGGGAACAGAAGGTAGAAGGTCTTTCTCTGTCTTTCAGACACCATTCAGGCTGCTCAACAATAAAGATGACGTTGTGGGCCAAAAAGAAGAAAAAGAAATCAAAGCTCACAACGCTGCTGGCACAGAGTGCTCTGTTGGGAAGGGGAGACCTGGATTCTTGCCCTCCTTCCCAAAGTTTTTAATGCACTTTGTTCAAGAACTCTTCAATACAGGATGTGTGAAGAATCCCCATAGCCCAGAGTTCCCTCAGATCCCATGGAATTCCTTTGCCTTGACCTGCAGCCATATGCCCTCATGCTGGCCCCACCAAGCTCACACTGCTTTCTAGCCAGGAGGCCAGCATTAACAGCAAGGGTGAGCAGCAGCAGCACCTGGCCTTGCCCAGATGATCCAGCCACGTTTGCTTAGAAATGTGCACCAAGACGGCACCGGTGTCACTCAGCAACTGTCTAAAATTCATGTGCAGAGGTGGTAAACAAGACCTGAAAGTAATAATTTTGAGAGTCCAGAACTACTAAAACCAACAACCAGGTTTTTCAAAGTGGTGACTGGCTTCAGAGGCCTCAATTTGCATCATGTTTCTTTTAAGATACCTTAAAGGGGCTGCAGTCAGACAAGAGGTGCTCAACACTTCCAAAATCCAGATGCCAGAACGCAAAATGCCTGCCCCAATTGCTCATATTTTCAAAAGCACCGGTCACGTCCAAAAAATCTTGGACTCGCACAAGTCTAAGTGAATTATGAATCTTTTTTCTTCCATATACCTCCGGAGAAATGAAAATCTACACCACTGGAGGGAATCAGATTTGTATTTCTTTTACAGACTTTTTTTTAAAAACAAAGTAGAAAAGAAAAGAAAAAAAAAAAAATGAGAAGATGAATGCATGTAACATCACTAATAAATTACATGCATGTTATCTTTTTAGTTATTGAGTTTTACGGGGGATAAGGGTTAGAAAAAATGTATAGTCTTTCTGCTTAAGCATTCAATAACTCATATACACTGACAGAGAAGCCCATCAGCAATATTATTTATTTTTCCATACTGTGGGCTTCTGTGTCTGTCTGTCAGTCTGTCTGCTTCTCTCTCTCTCTTCTCCTCCTCTGTGGAGTCTCAAACTCCCTTCACCTGAGGTAAAACAGGGCAGTGAACTACATTGCAATTACACGAGCACATCAAATTTTAAGGAACAGACTTCAAGAAGAAGAAAAGCAGACATTATAATCAAAACCAAACTTTGTGGCTACTTTGTGGCTGTCCTACTAACAAGGTCATCCAGATTCTGGTCACAGCTGTGGAATTTACTGCAAAACAGCTGTGAATTCAAGTCAGGAAAAAATCCTTCTTTCCTATACATTACATAGGTGTATGCATTGCTGACAAAAAAAGGTTGAGGCAATCCCAATTTTGAGAATACTGTGAGGATGGTTTCATTGTATCATGATAGTTTTCTTCACAAAAACCGTGAAGATACCTTCCCTGAATCACCAAACACACACAGTTCTGCAAGATCTAATGCATAGAAGTCTTGCAAAAGTAACCAAGTGCTTTCCCCTTTCTCATTCTGCTTTGCAAGGTTTTAGGAAAAGAGTTTTCAAGCATGTAAATTAGGAGGCATTCAATGAAAGCCATAGGTTAACAACTTAAAAGAGAGTTTAAAAAGCATTGGTGGCCTTCTGGAATTGCTGCCCCAGCAGGTTCACATGGGACAAGACTAAAAACAACAGGCCCATAAAGAAACATAAAAAAGAGCAAGTGAGAGCATGTTTTGGGATCAATAAACGAATGATTACTGATCTTGGGAGAACACAGAAAGAACAAAAGTCAGAAAGCAGGTGGGTTCAGGTGCTTCTTAAACAGCATCTGCTGTTTGCACCATCAGAGACAGCTTGTGTGAATAAATAGTATCTAACACCTCTAGTCTGACCCAGTGGGACATTTCTTAAGTTTTAAAATCTTTTTTTTATTATTTTTTGATTTTCAAAATGATAGATTTATTTATTTGGGATACCTTTATTTATTCATAGGGAACCACATTATCTTTACCATGTTGAAGTTTTCTTTCCTATCCTTTATCCCAAATCTTCCCTGCAGCTATTCAAGACCAACACTTTCTTACTCTACCCAGCACTCATCACGCACCTTCCCCTTGGCAGCCTCTTCATTTCTTTTCTCCTCTGTATGTATTAGTATACCCTCTCCCTGCCCATTCTTCTCATCTTTAAGCCAGACAAAATATCTCAAGTCTATTTTAACTCATTAGTATTATTTTTCAGACCTCTGATAATTTTCCCTGCTTTTCCTTGTAGCCCCCCCCAACTACCTAACATCTTTCTTGAAATTTCATCCCATGGTAAAATGACATGTAGGAGCCACTGTCCAAACTGTGGGATGTATGTAAGGGTCGCTAGGAGTTTAGCCATGGGATAAGCCTCAGCCATGCTGAGGGGGTCTGCATAAGCTGACTTCATACACAGAGGTTTACATATATATTTTGATGGAACTATGTATATACGTAATATGCATCCAGAAACATTGCATAGTTGTGGAACGTTGTGGACAGTCAGCAGGACAGACTTGTAGTCTGATCCCAAGAGAGATGTAGGAAAGAGAAAGCCAATGAGTTCTGCTTGGACAGGACCCAAAAGAGAAGCAGCAGTCAGGAACATCACCTAAAAAAACCCCAAAACATCTCCTGTTGTTGGAAACAGGAATTTGTGTAGGTTTTTTGTAAACAAACAGGAGTGAACAAAAAGAAGTTTCCAACTCTGTCATCTACTTCTCCTCATGATGGAAACAACCTGCAAGAGTGGCTGCTGACAAATTACTCAGGTCACAGGAGCGACAACACAGCCCTGAACAGATTTGTGCAATTCTCACTGCTTCAAGTATCTTAGATGCAAAATGAAAACTGAATGGCAATACAAGAAGGGAGGCTTTAAAAATGCTCTTCTTTTTGGACCATTTTACCTACAATGTAAGTAACTTTTTTTTTTTTTTTTGTGATATGAAATGAGAGTTTTCCTTTATATACTGTTCTTTTCTCTCTACTTCCTCGCTGGCAACACTGAGCTTTGAGTAGACAATGCAGACAAGTCATCTGTTGCTTTTACGGCTTGTCACTTAAGTAGAGGGGAAAACAATATCAAACTGTGACTATGAAACCAGACACGGGATGTGATCTTAAGAGCACATATAAGACTTTAAATCCTTTGAAATAATTTTTCAAAACTGACTAGGTTTCATGAATATCCCTCTGCATTTGTAATGTTGACAAGTTTCATTAAAACTCACTAACTTAGAGACAAGTCACCTAGCTGAATTTGTAAAAAGATGTATTCTGCATCTAATAAAGTACAGCACATATCATACCATTTTTTTTCCAGTTTTCATCAGATAATAGTCATCATTTTACAATTGTATTTAACTTACATACATCGTTGCCTCTTTTTTTCACTTTTCTATTACAAGTTTAAAATGAACAAGAGTCTGTGGTTTGTACTTTCTCTTCAGCTTCAGTATTACCTATTCTGCTTTATCTGCTGGGCTAGGTGAAATTTTTCTTCATGAATACATTGCTCTGTGTTGGAGTAAAATGGAATAGTTTCACCAAGAGCAACAGAGCCACAATGATTAACCTTGTGCGCTCAGACAGCATTGACAGCTTTGTCCTCTCCATGGGATGTTACTGTTCAGGAATCTTTAGTATCCTGACTGGACTTTGCATTAATGGTATCTTGTGTAATTCACCTGTGTTCCCTCCATGCAAACTCATGACACTTCTGGCAAACATAATTTTGAATTAAATTAATGGTTAAGCATTTCTGGGTTTCTAAAACCAGTATAATTAATTACACAGAAAGTACAAATTAATACCTGCTTTTAGGGTCTGAAAATGAAATTATAAACTGTGAATCCCTAGCACACTTCTCTCATCTCCAGAACTTTCCTAGAATTAATAATGCACCAGGTCCAATGACTTTAAACTCTTTGACTAACACTGGACATGTCTGGAGCAAGTTGCTTCAAATTGACTTTTAATTACAAGATCTGTGACATCAACATTTACAAGCATACACAGATAATCACACTTCTATATATGTGTATCTGTACATATAAATGTGCATGCAATGTGCAACTGCATAGCCTACACTCTTTATGTTGCTTTACTTCTTGTATTATACACTTTCTGAAGGCAGAAATCTTGCCATTCGAGTGTATTTGTGGTGAAAAACATCAATCACTTTCTAATGCAAGATGGAGGTGATTTTCAAAACAATCTCCCTGAACATCACCTCCTATAGAAAGCTCATATAGTCTATATGAGATTTGTGTAGGGGGTTAGCTGCAGAATTACATTTCAACAGAGCCTAATTTAGATGTAACTTTCTGTAATACTGACAAATTTAGGTTTTATTCACTTTTTAGCACTTCTCTGCCATTCACCCATCTTGCAAGAGGGTATAAAATGAAGCTATTATGACATGATAAAGTACTATATTCCCTTCTTTAGATTAACCATACACAGTACAAGACCATGGAGAATAACGCCCAGTGCTGCAGATATGTGATGTGTCTAGTTAGAATAGGACCTCCTTCAGTGGGTTTACACCTGGTCTGAATTTGACTCAGTCTGCACTGCAACTAAGCCTTCATTTACAGCATATTACATGCAATTAACTGGAGGTCTTTAATGCAAGAAGAGCTTTCACTAAAAGTCAGCTCTGCATCTCACCTGGCCAGACCCAAAGAAGAGTGGCAATAAAAGAGCAAAACACCCATAAAGCTCACATAATTAAAACACTTTTTATTCTGCGTGACCTATCATAAGAAGCTTCCTGAAAAGACATTGCTAAATATATTGTATTCTACCTGTTCTACTCTAAACATCCTCTTTTTAAGATTCATTTCAATCAGCAGCATTTGATTATGTCCTTTTTACACAGATTTAATTACACAAATACATGAACTTAAAACTTCCAGTCTAAAACAGAAATCAGAGGTAAGAATTAAGCAGTTGGGTTTTTAGTAAAAGCTAGATAGAAATTCTCAGGTGGGGTCTTCCGTTTTTTTACTGCAATTGTCAGTAATCTGGGCATGGAGTCAAGCAAGTTAAAAAAGAAATTGTCACATATGACAAAATTATTTGGGGCAGCATGATGAAGAGCTAAGAGGTTATCTTTTAAGTCAAGTATGCTAGATGAGCAAGCAATATTGGTATCAGTATGTGGAGCCATGCTGAAGGGGAGTCTGAATTACTCATGCATCAGTTCTAAATTAGTGAAGCCAACTCACAAGAAGCACTTGCTTGTCTCAATGCAGAATCCAGTGGTGGAATGAAAATTTGACCAATGTGAAGCTATGGCAGAAACATGTTAAGATAAATGGAATGGGAAACAGAACACAGAAAATTATGGTGCATTTGAATTGCTACTCCTCTTCTGGAATATTATTGCATGTAGTAGAAGGAGACTGTTTCAGAGAGTACGGACAGAAATGACAATGCAAGAACTCCCTAAAGAGTGGACTGAAAACAACCATTTGCCCCAGAGAGGAGATGAATAAGAGAAGACATAATAAGAATATATAAACTATTGAATAAAGAAGGAAGACTAAGAACAGGAGGGCTCCCTGTCTTATAACTATGAGACTCTGTTAAATTCAAAACCCGGATAATTTAAACCTGATAAAAGGATACTCTTTGCTTTTTTTATACAGTGCATAATTAGACCATTGGGGTCTCTGCTGGAGATACTTCCACTTTTCTCTGTGATAATCTTACACTTCGTTTTTATATCTCAATTCTGTTTATATTTTCCTCTTTGTTTTTCTCTTTTGTGTTTGACAAGGGAAACCGGAGAAATTAATACATGGTCACTTGTCTTTAGATACGAAGCAGTTCAGAGAGGAGGGCACTGACTAATTATACAACAAATTCTCTATGCAAGGAGCTTATATGAGATGAGGAAATCACTGAGAATCCAATACCTGCTTGCAGAAACACAGACTCTTGTCTTCCTCCTGATATTAATCCACTGCTGCCTCCACTCACCCTACGAACCTGGCTAACCCTTCCTAGTGCTCTTTGTGAAAATATCCTCACAACCATTCCCTGATGCTCAGCTTCAGATAAGCCCAGAGCAAAGTGATAGGAGCCAGAACAGCCAGGATCTGCCTGTAATTAACCACAGTATGTTAATTGCTCCTTCCTGTTCTGATGACATCAGGGAAGCAGGGGCAGAGCCTAAGGGGGTAGGGGGGGTAAGGGGTGAGGTGTATTCACAGTTGCATCTATCTTGACCCAAACAAAGTCTCCTGTAGCAGGTAGAACTACTCCTGATTTAAACACCTTGTAGCTGACAGGGAATTCAGCTCGTTTTCTGAAAACTGACTTTGTAAATTTGGTATTGCAGCACTGCTGAAGGACTAGAAAAATAGAGAGGTTCTGAATTTCATATCACATAGAACATGAAGTCTCAACCTCCCGTGTTTATTAAAGACCAGCTAATCTTTTTTAAAGGTTTTGAATCGGTACTCTTAATGTCACGGGAAGTGATTACCCCCTCTCTACTCACTCTAGGCCATGCTGCCTCTCAAAAAGAAGTGCTACTGAAGTGCAAAGTCTAATAATTGTCACAGGTAGCAGATATAACATTAAGTACATCCTGACAAAAGATTAATAGCAGGGGTGCTGCACTGCAGGACTGAGGCAGGTAACCAAATGAGTAAATGTCAAATGAAGGATTATGCTCATTTGGTGCTATTTCATATACCTCCTTTCTGCATAATCTCTCCCAGCTGAGACCTAAACCAGGTGTTTTCAAATGCACAAAGTGGAAGCTCTACCTGGTGTGCTAAAGGAGATCCACTATTAGCTGTCAGCAGGAGCAACATCTTCTTTTCAAGTACTCAGCCAGTAGTCAGGATACAGCATTATACTGCCAGCTGACAATGACAAAGTGCCCGCCAAGTCAAGCCCTGTCTGGATTGTGCTAAACTATTACTACTTATTATTCAAACTGCAATAGTACCTATGTCAAGGACCAGAGGCACTTCTGTGCTCTGCCCTGTAAAAATAGAGCCCAAAACGTGGTTCTTTTCATTTGATTTCATACTCAGCATCCCACAGTGCTCATATTGAGGCTGCTATGCTGAAAAGCTCTGTGAAGCATGGGATGTCATTTTTTTAGCTGGAGGATGTACCTGTTTTAGCCAATGCAAAGGCCAGTGAGCT
This sequence comes from Megaceryle torquata, assembly GCA_024611175.1. Lineage (NCBI taxonomy): Eukaryota > Metazoa > Chordata > Aves > Coraciiformes > Cerylidae > Megaceryle > Megaceryle torquata. The sequence continues at coordinate 64,534 of JANIJG010008771.1, forward strand.
CCTGGAGACACTTTCTTAACACAAGTAGCACCTCTGCAAAAACAGGTTAAAAGGGGATTGAGTCTGCAAAATCAAACATACCAGAACTAAACCTGCCCAGACCATTGTATGCTGACTTGTGAGCTTTTAGCTATGTGTCCATGTACCCATTCCCTACCCCCTGCAGGATTCATAACTCATCCAATGCACAAGATACACAACAGTCTTCAGTGAGACACCTTCTGGTATTATTCTTCTCTTTGTCCCAGTATTGACCATAGGCCTTCATTCGACTGTATTTAAACCATCGGTGAATACATAATTACTGATACCCTCCTGAGCTTCTCTACTGTGCTCATCACTGTAAAATCTAAGTGCTTCACAAAACATTAATGCTTTCAACCTCCCTCTGAGGTGAAGGGGAAGGACTCATTTTGCACAGGAACATGAATCACAGAAAGATGAAGGTAAAAAGTGCCACTCATTGTGGCTTCCCAATTTCAGACATGGGAGACCAGATCTCCTGGGTTAGTGAACATGACACAGCACATGAAATGTTCAAAACAGCTGCCAGTAGCTTCAAGCCATGCATGTGAGCAAATCATCTCCTCCGCAGGATTAAGAATGGTAGCCTGGGCCTCCAGAGGAGAAACTGTATGAGCCTGGTGGTCACTTCCAACTAGTTCCATTTGCCCAGCATCAGGCTGTGACTATGTTGCAAGTGCAGGGTCTGCCCTTTAGGTAGCAAAACACCAGGTAAGAGGTTCCCTCTTTCTCTTTTACCACTGCCTGGGACTGGTGAAGACAGGTCCTGGAGCTCCAACTGAGCCAGAGAGGACGTTCAGCCCCTGCACTGGAGCAGGCAGGGGCCCTGTGAAAGAATAGTGCAACCCTGCAATTAAAGATGGCATTAAAGCACAATCACAAGGGGGCAGTACCTTCATTCTCCTCAATGACTGGCTTCTGCAGGCTTTAGTTTGCAGCTTTTCCTCTCTTCTAGCTCAATCCTGTGTTGCAGTATATAAAGGCATTTTGTCCCAGATTACTTAACCTGGACAGCTCCTGATCTAACTCCTGTCTCCTCTGAAGACTGCTTGCTTTTTCACAAGGCTGCGATGGTTGAGCACACAGCTTAGCCTCCATGGGCTTCCTAAGGAGGTACCAGATTTAACCAGAGCTGCAGCTGCAGAGAAGGGTCTTCCTCCCTCTCTGTGGGCCACCTGACTGGAATATGCCAAAAGATTTGTCTATTTAACACATGCTATAGAAACCTTTTAAGGCCTTATCACTTGGCTGAACAGCACAGTTTCTTGAGAACAGCAAAGATCATATCTATAGCATCTAGGCAACATTCTGGCAAATTTTAGCTTCAGTGAAATGGTAACAAGAGATCTTTTCCTTTGTACAGAAAAGCTGCTTCTTCCCTAACTTCATTCATTAGTAACTTTGCTGACATTTTTTGGAAATACTCAGCATTAGATACCTGCCAGAAAAAATGCTGCCAAGTGTAAACTATTTGGGCTAAATTAAAAGTGATTGGAAACAAGATCTTAAAGTAGAAGGGTTGTATAAATTTAATTATAGTTCATGCTACTGATGTTGCCTAAAATACAAATCCTTCCTGTCTCAAAATTACATCTAGTGGCCTGATAAACCGTATCACTTTCTTGCAGCATTTACCTGCAAGTTTCCAGAAGCTGGGATTTTACACTAGGAAAAGATTTTTCCTACACTTTGATCACAGTTGCAGACCGGGTATTAAACGCGATGAAGCTATGGTTTGATGCAGTACAGCAGTTCTTGGGCTGAATGCACTGTTTACGAGACAGTGAGTTGGAATAAGTTATTTTACCGATAGTCTTGTTGCTATTTAGTCTTGGAATTTATTAAAGCAATGAAACGTGGCTCGGGTTTAATACCTTACATCACTGTTTATTTTGGTGTAACTCTTTTATAGACGGGTTCACATGGGAAAAGTTAAAGGGCATCACCAGATGTTGAGTTGTAAAGCTGGAAAAAGAGCAAGGTCTCTCCTTTTCCCTTCTTTCCACCAGAAAAGACTGGAGATGAATGCATCCAACTTTGCATGTTGAACAGGCATACAGCTTACCAGAAAGAAAAAGATTATTAATCTGAAATTGTGTGAAATTTTAGATTATGCATTCCTGGAAAGTCTGACGAGGAAGTGATGAAAGCTTCAGTCAATCATAGGCTCAGTCACACATTCCTTGCTTTCTTCAGCAATACCAGTTCACAAGACTCACTGTTCTACTCCTTAGCATCCTTACTCAGTCTCTGCCCATAACTCACTCCAGTTCCACAACTGTCTTCAACAAAACTATTCATCTGACTCCAGCTCTGCAGGCATGGCCTTTAGTTTTGTGATTCTTTATGTCAAAAACATATATCAACCATTTCCAGCTGTAGATGAAGAGTAACAGGAGGGAAGATTTATTCAGCTCTAGAAACTGTGCCAACTTTCATGCACTATTTGCTTTACCAAAGTTACAAGCAATAGAAAAGGAGGTTAGTAACTGAAGTGCAATCTCATCTTAACATCAGTGGCATAGTACACCTCCATACAGTACATGTATTTAACAGATGTGGTCCAAAACTGCTGCCAGCTATGGACATAAATCATATTCCACATTAGGCAGGTTGAGAGTCA